>JAPWTK010000566.1:0-142500 GCA_029963805.1 Aromia moschata
CTGTCGTATACACTGTACTTCGTAATGTATTTTAATGTGTATGTTGTGTCTCAAAAAATGTTATATCTACATCTAATTTTATCTATGTATATATTGTATATTTAAATTTGTTTTATTGTATCTATATTTACCTTTTTTTTATATACTTACAAAATTTTGTTCTTTTTTGACGTGTGTAAACACTTATGTGTATTTAACACCAAAAATTGTAAATAAATAAAAAATAAATACTATCAATCCAAGGGAGTCAAATAGCCCATAAAATTACAAAACCCACTGTAACTTATGAAAAAAATTGTAACGGATTTGTTGTACAATTGTTTGTAACAAACAATTGAGAATCTAAGGGGTCTGAATCACCCTATGAAATTACAAAAATCGCTCTAATTTTATGGAAAAAGTTTATAAGTTTCTTATTTTATACAACGACATCTATGTTGATGGCAGAAATCTTATAAATGAAAAATATTTAAAAAAGGAGAGTGATATACTTACCCTATAAAATTATAAAAACTACTATAACTTTGTGGAAAAAGTTTGTAACACATTCTTACTTTATATAGCGTCTCACTGGATATACGTTAATAGGGATAAATATTAGAAACGAAAATATAGAGCGTTTAAGGAAGTGGGCTACCCTATAAAGTGCAGCACTTTTTGTAACTTTACAAAAAGTGCTGCACTTTATGGAACACATTTGTAACATTTTTTTACTTTATACAAGCGCCTCATTGAACATACTTTAATATGTAGAGATTTCAGAAAATTAAAACCTGAGGGGTTTTTATTTTTAAACCAAAGTCTAAGGGGTTAGAGCGTTTAAGGGAGTGAATAGTAAGTAATTTAAGGGAGTGAAGTATTGGTAGTCACGGCCTTAGATCCTACACTTCTCCGTTTTCGATACTTATTCCCAAAATAATCCAGTAAGATACTTTTAACTGTAACGTTTGTTTGTTATAGGATATTTCACCCTGTCATCCCAAATATTTACGTTTCTGACAAAAGAGATTGTTACAAACTTTTTCCACAAAATTAGAGCATATTTATTCTTTCATAGTTGGTGGTGCTTCACCCCTATGACTCCTAATTTTTTCTTTTCTAATATTCCTCCCAATCAAAACGTAAATAATAAAGCGCTGTATAAACCAATAAATTGTTATAACCTGAAGAAGTTGCGGCAGCTTTTATAATATTATGGAGTATTTCACTGATATTTCTACCAATGAGGATGCAGATAATGAGACAATATAGAGTATAAATATGTTACATTAACATTGTTGCAAACTTTTTTTTCACAGGATTTCAGCAGTTTTTGTAATTTTAAATTACATGTAATTAAAATGTAATAGAATACATTAAAAGGTATGAATGTATTAAAAACCTTTTTTACAAACTTTTTTTGGGGCGGGGAGGGGGAAGTATCTCTTTAAGCTCCTAATTAGATCCTTTTTTTTTTTCACTAAAGATGACTTCATTACCGTACTTATGAGAAGTGAATTGTCATTCAGTTTTGTTAACCTTAATAAATTATTGTTAATACATTTTTCAAAAATTTAAGAAATAAATGTTTATTATTGTCAGTGTATTGGTCAACTTTGTTGATATTCAAGGACACTTGATATCTTACGGTAAGTAAGATACCAGGTACTTACGACTTTCATAATTATAGTTCTCAGTTTAATTAATTATTATTAATAATTGATAATATTTTAACTTTTAACAGTGAGGGCGTAAATTCGCGCATAAATTCGATACAAATTAAAGGATATTTTTTTTTTTAGAAAAACGCTCGGACACGTCAATTAAAATTTTCATTTGCCGACTTTTTGACGTACTTCATTTGCTATTTTACTATGCTCCTAAACTTTGGTGCGATTCTATCAATCCATTTTAAAATGGCGACCGATCAAATGTTAAAATCGATAAAAAACAAATGAAAGTTTATTTAAAAATCACTCAGACACAAGAGGTCCTACAGCTATTTGCTCAGCTACTTTACATAACACGCCCACAACAGTTATCCAAAATTCCATAAATTGAGAATAAATAATATAAAACGTATTCTTAGTTGTTTAAATTAATATATTTAAACGAAGTACTTCCGAGTCGATGGATTGGGTGAAGGGATCGATTCGAGCTTCCTCCTAGATCGCCTGACCTAACCCCATTCTTCTTTCTTCTTCTTTTTGTGGGGTTATTTAAAACATAGCGTTTGTGTAAATAAGGCTACTAGTATAGATGAGTTTAAAAATAGAATAAGTTACAAAATTCAAAAAAATACTCGATGAAATTATACGTAACATGGTTGAAGAATTTGAATCGCGGCTTGATTACTAAGAAGTCAACGGGGCACAGTTTGAACATTTATTAAAGACCAGATTAGGATGTGTAGTTTTAATTGTATTTTTTTTTATTTTTAGAGTTCTGTTTTTAATAAATTGGTTAAATAAAAATATTTAAGAATGCGCTTTATAATATTTATTCTCAATTTCTGGAATTCAGGATAACTGTTGAGAGTGTGTTACATCCAATAGCCGAGTAAATAGCTGTAGAACCTCTCGTGTCCAAGTGATTTTTTAAATAAACTTTCCTTCGTTCTTGATCGAATTTTAACATTTTAACGTCTGCCATTTGAAAATGGCTCGATAGAATCGCGCCAAAATTTAAATGGATACTGTGTGTGAGATGAGGGCTTTCAAATGATGTATCACAAGCCATATATTGTCATTAAAAATATATCGATGACGTCATATCTTTGACAGCTGTTAATAAAAAAAAAACAAATGAAGTACGTCAAAATGTCGGCAAATGAAAACATTAATTGATGTGTCCAAGCATCTTTCTTAAAAAAATACTTTAATTTTTATCGAATTTATGCATTCCTTTACGCCTCACTGTATCAGCAAACTGAACAAAAAATGAGGACTTCTTATTATAAACTTTAAGTCAATATTATTTATGTACACTGTGCCACAATTTTAGGTAACTTTTAAGCTACAAATAAAATTCAAACACTGAAATTATGCACAATTTTCCAAGAAATCTGAATTTAGTATTCGGTATTATTGTATAAGGTATTATTAAAAAAATATTCCCAAGAAACCAACTTTTAAAAAATCATTGCAGTACAATTTTAATATGGGATATAGTATACATATAGTGTTATAAAAGTGTCTGTCACATCCGACTTCCGATTTCTCCGGAAGTGACCATTACGATTATTAAAATTCGGCCACAAGCAAATGTCGATATGAAATATTTTGAGAATATATAAATAACGGGTATATAATTTATTTTAATTATATAACGAACAATTTTTTCAAGTACGACAAAAAAAAACTCATCATCAAAACTCACAAAAAAAGATTTTAGGTATAAATATACGAAACTAGGGAAGAAGAAAGGAATCATACATGCATAATATACAATGAGTCTCAAACTTATAAACTCAACTGATGAAGTAATAGTCGCTTTCAGCTAAACCGTAAGTCAGATGTGACAACAAATTACTAAACTTCTTGTATGATCTCTAATATTATCCCGCACTAAATTTCAATAATATCTCAAAAAACAGTTTTTTGGGAATATATTTTTTTTACAACACACTGTACAATAATAAAAAGATCAAAATCATATTCAATTTGATTTTTAGTTTTGTTTCTATTATTTTTTTATTTCTTTCTTTACTTTCAAAACTTTACAAATAGTTGCAGCTATCGTCCTTATGAGTAATAAAAGTAGAATATTTATAACAGTAAAAACATTACCACAAACTGCATCACAGCGGTGTACTTATAATTTCTTCATTTTCGCTAATATTCAACGCATCGTAATCAGAAGATGCCACTTGCCTCCTAAGGACTGAGCGAAATGCCGCCCTGAAATATTTACTCCTTCTCCACAACTTATACAAAGTTATTATCGAGGAACAACAAACAATGTAATAGAACAGGAATGTCACGATCAGTAGAATGATGTCCACATTTAGAACAGTTTTAAATACGACTGTCAAATTATAGAACAGCCAACAAAACAGCATAGCCGCTGAGACATCAACAGCGTATAACTTGCTCGGAGTATTCAACGTCGAATTCTTGTCGATTTCTTTCTTCTTGTACATTGCATAAATAATAGCAGCAAATAGAACAAAATAATAAATCGTCAAAAAGTACTAATAGATATAGTCGAATAAGCCCTTTTTGTGGCAAACGGCTACAGCTATTACGTACAGGAGTAAGTGAGAAAAGTACAAGAATGAAAACAAGTAGAGATAACGCGCTTCGTACTTGTAAAACCAAAAGGGTCGTATTTTCTCCAGTAGGGCATCTATCCCGTAACCACCCCCAAAGGTGACCGTCAGTCCCGAGAGGAAATCTTCGACCCTAATCCACACGCAAAACCAGGGAATTCTCTGCTTTCTTTCGTAGAACAAGTCCAAGACTTTGTAGAATAAAGGGGTTGATATGATATAGCACGTGTGAAACACCGCGAAATTCAACAGGTATAAGTTGTTTCTGTTCCTTAGCCTCTTATATTTTAAGACGACGATCATGAGGAGTACGTCCGCCAATATTGCAACAGAGTAAATCGGTATGCTGGTGTAGTCGGTGGCGATTAGAAAATAGTCGAGGAAGTCGATAGGGGATTTTGGTGTATAGAGGTGCACCTCCTTTGACTGCTGAGCGTCTTCCCATAGAGATTCATCGGAATCCATGTTACTTCTAGAACAAAAAAAAACTTTATTGTACTTATTTCTATACTTTGGTTTTAGACCTTTATCCGTTCTCACACTGATGCACTTTGCATGTGGTTGACACAAATGCATGAACGTGTAAACGACACTCAACTCGACACATTTCTAGCGACTACGTAATAGTAAATAGCGAATTATCCTGACCTACAGATGGCTTATACTTATAGATATGTTATATTATGTGCCGAAAACGGTCTACATAGTTATTTAACGTATTTTTTATATTTTTTATGTCATAAATAAAAAGAATTCATTATGGAGTTTATTGAGCTTTATAAATTTCTTCCTTATCCTTATCCAGCGATAGAAACGGTAAATCCCAGGCGAATCATATTCTTGTTGAAAAAATGCGCACTGTGGACAAGAGTATAAATAGAGAAGCGGTGGTGATAAAAAAATTCCATGAGAACCACATATAGAAAAAAAAATTAAAAAAAGCTTCATTCTGAGAGGTCCGGTGTCGGTGGAAACGTGAAATATGTTCCGCATTTATGGTACTTTGACGTTTCATAGTATCACTATGATAATTAAAATATAAACCATATTTTTTAAGCGCATATTTCTTATCCCTGTATACTCACGCCACTGTCCGTGCGTAGAATGTTATCCCGAACTAAGTCTTCGCGGGAACCCGGGACCCCGTAATACACTTTCTCCATAGGACGGGGAGCTATTAGATAATGTCGAATAGGGTATCCCTTTACCTGGTAAGGATACGGGTCGACTGCCGCATTGAAAACAATGGGCGCATTCAGGGACGCTCAGCCGCTGACCGCTATGTGTTGGTAGTTAGCCTTTTCTGACTGTCAGCGGCTTAACACTCCCTGAATCGTTTGTATGAGTTTCGCAAAGATTTAGAAAACGTAATATGTTCTATGGCATAGACAATTTTCATGAATCATGGATTCATAATTCCCTGCCATATTCTGTGCTTAAAGACACTTAAAGGACAAAGGTTCGTTTTCTTTTCCATAACTTTTCTTTAAAAACAAGCAATATTTTCTTTTCTATAACTTCTGTTTAAGAGTAGGTTAAAATTCAGTTGCTCACGGCACAGATAAAACGATAGAGAGAATCATGATATCATTATTGTCCAGTCAGCATCTCAGCAATAATACCATGGGTGGACCATTTTAACCTTTAATAGGAAATAACTCGGCCGGTAAGCGAAAAAATAAAACAAGTTGTATACAGAAGTTGTTGGGCAAGGAGGGGGAAGTACGACCGTAACCTTTTTTGACCTCGACGTTGACCTTGAGGGTTATTTGAAGGTCAAAACAACTTTTTCAAATGGAAACAACTATTTTAGACCCCGGATTTGAAAAGAGTGGCAAATTTTACATCCAAAATGGTACTTGTCAAATTTGTTGATGCGATAGAAAATGTTTTTGCCAAATTTGGTTTCAGTGCATCAAAATACATATGAAATGATGGGTCTGACTGCAAAGACAGAACTTTTTTTATTTTGTAGACCAGTGTTCTTTAATTTAATATTCCTAATTCGTTTCTTTTTCTTAATGTTCCTTTAACGAATATTCCTAATATATTTTAAATTGTACGTTTTTCTGAAGTATTTAATTATCCAATGCCTAAAATAATACTCACCGCGCCCAATAATATTCAATAAAAGTTTCACAAAAATATCCAAATCAAAGGAGCACCACTGCAGTATGTAGTATAACTGCATAGCTCTGCACAATGTTGATAATTCGTTCTTTGTCCATCCGCTACCAGATAACTTGCAGACTATACATGTATTTAGTTACGATAACGGATAACATTCTGTGAAACAGTGATGGTAAGCGTATTATGGATTCGTTAGAACTGTATATTTGAAGGATGGACGGTCGTGTAAACAGTAAACAATTCCGTCTCTCTGTGTTCAGGGTTCAGAAAAAGCATTCGTCTCTCTTTCTTAGAATAAAAAATATATAATGAAGGTCACCGTTATGACTCAGGAGAACACTGAGACACCTATAGTCCAATCAACGAGCGAAACCCCATATAACCAAAAAAATTCGCAAAAGTCAAAAAAAACGGTTTTTTGCAAATAAAAAAAAAAGCTTCAAGTCCTACACAAGAAAGTTAAATTAAAAAGTTTTAGGTCTTAAAAATGCGCGTCGAATGAGATGTGAACGAAAAAAATCGGTTCATAAACATTTGAGGAATATTTAAAAAAACGTCAAAATTCGCGTTTTCGTATTTTTGCTGTATAAATTCCAATTTTGTTTGAACAGACTTCTTGTGAACTATAAATACAGCCCAAGACAAGCGGAAAAATTCATTTTTTTCAAAAAATTCAAAAAACATTAATTTTTTCGAGATAACGATTTAAAAAAAAATATTTCAAAAATCAGCTTTTACAGAGGCAAAAATCATCGTACAGAAACGATCGTGAGCTCATTTTATTCGCGAAGACTTGTACTTTCATGCTATTAAAAAAACCAAATCGCTTTTATTTAATTTTTGCATAAAAAAATGCGTTGTAAAATTGTATCATTTTTTCGAACCAGTTTTTTTTCGAATAACTTTTTTTAATATCAGTTTTACATTTTTGGCCGTTGCATATTTGAAAACTGGTATTCAAAACACGCATTTAAAAAAAAATAAGGTCCTACGACCTCAAGGAGCCGAGATATTTTTTTTTAATTCCTGACAGCGCTGTATACGTCCGATTGACTTCATTTTTACACGAAATAGATCTCAAAGACTTTTACTTTCTTAAAAAAATATTTCAAATCATTTCGCATAAATTAAGTTGACATGATTGTTTGCCAAAGTACAACGTTGGGTGCGGCACGCGCTAGCCAACACACGGCGACAGAGTGGACGGACACTCCGCGGGCGCATCGAAAACTAAATACTATTTCAAATCGATCGCGCTTGCAAGATTACCTTTTCCTCCGCTTAAAAAAATTTATCTCGGCTCTCTGAAGTCGTAGGACCTTCATTTTTTTTTAATGCGTGTTTTGAATGCCAGTTTTCAAATATGTGACGGCCAAAAATGTAAAACCAAAATCAAAAAAGTTATTCGAAAAAGACCGGTTCGAAAAAATGGTCCAATTTTACAACGCATTTTTTTATGCAAAAATTAAATAGAAGCGATTTGGTTTTTTAATAGCATGAAAGTACACGTCTTCGCGAATAAAATGAGCCCATGATCGTTTCCGTACGATCATTTTTGCCTCTGTAAAAGCTGATTTTTGAAAACGTCTTTTTTTTAAATCGTTATAACTCGCAAAAATAAGACTTATTTGAATTTTTGAAAAAAAGGCTCAGTTTCCGCTTGTCTTGGGCTATATTTATAGTTAACAAGAAGCCTGTTCACACAAAATTGGAATTTATACAGCAAAAATACGAAAACGCGATTTTTGACGTTTTTTTTAATTTTTCTCAAATGTTTATGAACCGATTTTTTCGTTCACATCTCATTCGACGCGCATTTTTAAGACCCACAACTTTCTAATTTAACTTTCTTGTGTAGGACTTGAACTTTTTTTTATTTGTAAAAAAACGTTTTTTTTTTTTACTTTTGCGAATTGTTTTGGTTATGTTCGCCATTAAAACTCGAGTAGCAAAAAAACGCTATCTTTCTTAGAATTCTTTTCTCTATACGACCATATTTTTTGTTTGCTGATAACAATTAGTTATCTCCTAATCTCTCGGTTTTCTCCCCGTTGATTGGGCTACTAGACACTCGCACCGCACTTTGTACAATAAATTGATATCGCGTACGGTATTACTGAGTGTGCAAATTACGTTATAGGTTCATAATAAAAGTGTTTGTGAGATGTACTACTTTAATGGCGACTTCAATTATACATAAGTTACTCGGTAAACGCCCGATTCCTTCTGTTAACCAGAAGAGGCAGAACTATTCTTTTTTACATTATGTGTTTACAATATGAGTTTATAGTATTAGATTATAAACAAATAATTTAGTGTTAGTCTTATATACACGGTGGAGACTTTAACTGGAATATATTCGCTAGCGGGGTGGTGAATGATTTTTCAAAAAATTCCCGAGACACGTCAACTTTTAAATGTATTTACCTACATTTTGCAATTAATGTGAAAAATATAGCCTTTCAGGGGTGGCTGAAGCCACCCTCGACATGATTTTTTCAAATGCAACCCTATGGCTTGTGACCCCTCATAGTAAAGATGGTGGAAAGAGGAATCCAACGCACTGATCAAATTTTAATTTTTAGTATGTTTGTAGGGTTGCATACAATTAAAACGTAATTTTATAGTTTAATTTAATTTTAACGCAACAATTTCGTACTCAAAATGTGTGTTGTTTAGTTTTGGAATGTAAACCTTACTTTTCATATGTCCCCACAAAAAATTCCAAGCAATTTTTTGCCACAACTGATATTTTTTGCTAGTGTTTTTACACGGCCGCAAAGAGTAATTTAGTTTATATGCTGTATTCAGAGTTTCAAACGAGGTGTTATTTCAAATTGGTGAAAATGTCTTATTTAACTGAATCACTAAAAATCGAAATTTTGATGATGATTGGATATGGTGATAGGGCGCGAACTCAATGCGAAGTTGTTCGCTTGTTTCGAGAAACGCATCCTGACTTGCCACCACTAAATCAAGGTACCATTAGTAAAATTGAGGCACAATATCGAGAGATGGGTCATGTCAGGAAAGTACTGAGTAAGAGGCAGGCTGTTGTTGATGACGACACGAAGTTGAATTTGTTGCTTGCTCTAGAGGAAAATCCAATCACTCCAGCCCGTCAACTGGCCCGTGATAGTAATCTTAATCACAAAACAGTTTTAAAAATACTTAAATATAAGAAAAAACGCCCATATAAAATGCAAGCTGTTCAAGAGCTACTTGAAGATGATCCAGATCGACGAGTGGAATTTTGCGATTTATTGATGACTTGTATTGATCACAACCAGTTATCTTTAGAGTGGATAGTTTTCTCTGACAAGGCTACTTTTACATTAAATGGGCACGTAAATCGCCAAAATTGTCGTTACTGTGCTGAAGAGAACCCCCATTGGATGAGGGAACTTCATACTCAGCGCCCACAGAAAACTAATGTGTGGGCCGGAATAATACAAGATAGAATTGTAGGACCATTTTTCTTTGATGGCACTCTTAATGGAGCAAGATACTTGCGTTTACTCCAGCACGAACTAATGCCAGTGCTATGTCATTTATTTCCAAACCCCCTTAAACCCTAAATCGGAAAAATAACACCGCAAATGTTGCATAATGTAAGGGACGAAACCTACCACAGACTGGGATGCTGCCAACAAGTGAATGGTGCACATTTTGAACAATTGTTATGTTGAAAATAAATTTAATTTTTAAATTGTTTTAATTGTATGCAACCCTACAAACATACTAAAAATTTGATCAGTGCGTTGGATTTCTCTTTCCACCAGCTTTACAATGAGGGGTCACAAGCCATAGGGTTGCATTTGAAAAAAATCATGTCGAGGGTGGTTTCGGCCACCCCTGAAGGGCTATATTTTTCATATTACTTGCAAAATGTAGGTAAATACATTTAAAAGTTGACGTGTCTCGGGAATTTTTTTGAAAAATCATTCACCACCCCGCTAGCGAATATATTCCAGTTAAAGTCTCCACTGTGTATAAGTTAGTTTATATATAAGTGTTAGTCATTTAACATCTAATTGTTATGTGAATAATAAGGTTGATAGTAAAAATAATATGCAGGGTGTATTCTAACTCCCCCGTCTTTAGAAAGGCTTCTGAGGTGGAACTCGGAAATCGTTGGAATTTCTTCTGGAGACGTATTTACAGTCGTCCTTTAGAACTTTAGAACCTTAATAAATTGCTGTTAATAAATTGTTAAAAAATTTAAGAAATAAATGTTTATTATTGTCAATGTATTGGTCAACTTAACTTTCGATAAAATACGATATTGTGAGAAAAAAAGTTCCTATAAACATATGGTCTATCTAGCTTCATAAAGGAGATAAAGTGTGTTAGAGTTTCAGTTTTTTTTTAAGTTTTACGATTAGAATATTTTCTGAACGGAATAGTATTTTCGCTTAATGTTTTACACACGCTTTACCCTCAATAGGATCAACAATTTCTATTGATTTTGTCGAAAACACTATACTGGAGGTTGCTTTTCTCGAGTGCCCAGGTTATTTAGATTAACAGAACTTTTGTATCGTACGCCACTGACCTTATTTGACGGTTTTTTAGTCTGATGGTGCATCTCCTTACATGGCAACGAAAACATTTTAGTTTTAGTTTTCATTTTATTTTTTAAAGAAGTGACCTATGCATTCGAAAAAGGTAACATCCAGTATAGTATTGTAACGTTTTATTTTATTTCGGGTTCGGTGTGAAAAATTAAACTCGACTTTAAAACTAAACATTTATTTATTAAATACAACTACGGACTAATTTTAACTACACTAATTTATTTTCAATTTATATTAGGCTTGTACGAAAGCGCGATATATTAAATAAACTCTTCAAATAACCAAAAATTAAGAAAAACGTATTTTGATTAGAACATTAAAAATGTTGATCTCATCCAAGTTGACATATGCACCGTAAAAAAATGAAATTTTAACACCCTGGATCTCCCATAGGAAGCTAGATAGACCATATGTTTATAGGAACTTTTTTCTCAAAATATCATGTTCTATCGATTGTGGTTCTCTGGATATTTTGAGAAAAAAAGTTCCTATAAACATATGGTCTATCTAGCTTGCTAGCTATAGAGGGTGTTAAAGTTTCATTTTTTTTCGATGCACGACATGTCAACATGGATGAGATTAACATTTTTAATGTTCTTATCGAAAATACTGTACTGGATGTTACTTTTTTCGGATTCCCAGGTCACTTCGTTAAAAAAAAATAAAATGAAAACTAAAATAAAATTGTTTCGTTGCCATGTAAGGAGATCCGCCATCAAACTAAAAATGACCAATATCTCGAAAACCGTCACAGTTAGCGCAAAATTGCAAGAGATCAACATTGTAGCTGAAACATCATTCTTTTATAAATGTTAGTCAAATAAGGTCAATTGCGTACGATACAAAAGTTCTGTTAATCTAAATAACCTAGGCACCCGAGAAACGCAACTTCCAGTATAGTGTTTTCGACAAAATAAATAGAAATTGTTGCTCCTATTGAGGTTAAAGCGTGTGGAAAATATTAAGCGAAAATACCATTCCGTTCAGAAAATATAGTAGAAAATCTTACCCTGTATAGACGAACTGAACAAAAAAAAGGAGGACTTTTTTATAAACTTTCAGTCAGTATTATTTATATACAGTGTGTCACTATTTTAGGTTATTTTTAAGATATAAAAAAAATCAAACACTGAAATTATGCACAATTTTTCGAGGAATCTGAATTTGATGTTCAGTATTATTGTAGAGGTTTTTGTTAAAAATATACTCCCATGAAACTAACTTTTAAAAAAATCATTGAAGTGCAATTTTAATATGGGAATAGTATGCATGAAGTTTTACAAAAGTATCTGTTGTCACATCCGACTTCCGGTTTCGCCGGAATTGACCATTAAGTACTCAGTCAGTGTTTTAAGTCACCCTATATTTTCCATTTTTTTCCTTTTCATCTTCAATATTTTGAGAGGTGGGGCGCTTCCGCGTATACCGGAAGGAGATATCAACTGCTTATATTAAATGGAACACCCTGCATGTAATTGCCTTTTTGGATTCTAGAGATGATTCTAATGGTATATTACGTAAAATTGGACTGGACCTCCGCGGTGGAATACCTATTATAATTTTATATAGCTATTTTTATATATTGATAAATAAAGGCGATATTTCTTCTAACTATTTAACGAACAATTTCTTGAAGCATGGCAAAAATAACATTGAATCTCAGAGATTTTTAGATATAAATATTCGAAACTATATATCACTGGACCCGGGAAGACGAGAGGAATCGAACAAATTCACAATATACAATGTGTCTCAAACCTGTAAACTCAACTTATAAACTAATAATCGCTTTCGGCGAAACCGGAAGTTGGATGTGACAACAGATTACTTCTTATTTAGTCTTTAATATTATCTCGGCCTAAAATTCAATGATTTTCTAAGTGTTTTTTTGTAAATATCTTATTTAACAACGGATATGTAATAATCCCGAAATCAAAGTCAGATTAAATTTTCTTTCTAACGCAAAAATAACCCAAAATATCGACAGTGAGACGTTCAGTTGAGACACCGTGTAAATATATTGTGACATTTGTAAAAGTAACATTTGTAAAAGTGACATTTGTGACAGCTGACATTTATTAAGTTTTATAGTTTATATATTAAGTCTATTTAGATTATACACTAGCTGTTAGTAAAGAATTGTATGGAATGTCATATTAAATATTCTAGATGTCAAATGAATTTTCTAGAAATGTAAAATTTTTAAATATGGTGTGGTTGCTAGGAGAGCGAGGTTTTTTTTTTTTTTATTTTTCCTGGTTTAACCCCCCCCGGGGGGGTTTTTTTAAAAAAAATGGTTTTATTAAAAAAGGGAATTATTTGGGGGGAAAGTGGGTGCCATATTATAATATTCAAAATGATTTATTTATGTGATCTCTTAATAAATACGTGTATTCGTTATAATGACATTAATATAATAATAATATTATAAGTGTCTAATGTATTATTTATTTTCAATACAAATAGTTACAGCTATCGTTCTCATGACAGTAATATGAATAGAATATTTATAACAATAAAAACATTACCACAAACTGCATCACAGCGGTTTACTTATAGTTTCTTCATTTTCGCTAACATTCAACTCATCGTAATCAGAAGATGCCACTTGCCTTCTAAGGACTGAGCGAAATGCCGCCCTGAAATATTTACTCCTTCTCCACAACTTATACAAAGTTATCATCGAGGAACAGTAAACAATGTATTCGGGCAGAAAGGCCAGGTACCATAGAACTTTCTCCACATTTGGAACATTTTTAAATACGATTATCAAATTGTAGAACACAAACAAGGGCAGCCAACAAAGCAGCACAGCCGCTGAGATACCGACAGCGTATAACTTGCTCGGAGTATACAACGTCCAATTCTTGTCGATCTCTTTCTTCTTGTACGTTGCGTAAATAACAGCGGCAAATAGAGCAAAATAGTAAGTCGTCAAAATGTAAAAATTGAAATTGTTGGCGAAGCCCCTTTTGAGACAAACGGCTGCAGCTATTGCGTACAGGAGAAAGTGAGAGAAGTACAAGAATGAAAACAAGTAGAGATAACGCGCTTCGTACTTGTAAAACCAAGAGGGTCGTATTTTCTCCAGTAGAGCATCTATCCCGTAACCACCCCCAAAAGTGACCGTCAATCCCATGGCGAAATTTTCCACTCTAATCCACACGCAGTACCAGTGAACTCCTAGCTCGCTTTCATAGAACAAGTCCAAGACCCTGTAGAATAAAGGAGTCGATATAATGTAGCACGTGTGAAACACCGCGAAATTCAATAGGTAAAAGTTGTTTCTGTTCCTTAGCCTCTTATATTTTAAGACGACGATCATGAGGAGTACGTCCGCCAATATTGCAACAGAGTAAATCGGTATGCTGATGTAGTCGGTGACGATTTCCAGGTAGTCGAAAAAGTCGTTGTGTGTGGAATTTAATCTGTGGAGGTGAGGATCCTCTTCCCAGGGAGATCCTTCGGAAGTCATGTTGCTTCTAAAACAGAAAACAACTTTATTATACTTATCTTTGCCCTGCACATGGCTATATATATATATATTTTCGGTGTTCTGTGACATAGGTATGATATAATATGTGCCGAAAACAGTCTACGTAGTTATATTACGTATTTTGTATGATTTTAATAATGCCAGAAAACAGATTTATAGTACACAATTTACAATAATAGAATTCCTTATGGAGTTTATTGAGCTTTATAAATCTCTTCCTTGTCTTTGGAAAAACAAATACAAATACAGCGATAGAAACGCTTGATTCTAAGAGGTCTGGTATTAGTGGAGACGATGTACATATACATGTATGTTCCACATTTGTGATGCTTTGGCGTTTCATAACAGTGATCGGGGAAGAGTTAAATTTGAATCACACCACTGAGTTCATCAGATATTGACTAACGAATTGGGGATGAGAAAAATCTGGGCCGAAATGGTTCCAAAAAACCTTTCGCAGGAACAAAAGGACATCAGGAGAGAAAGGTGTCTTAACTTTTTGGAATCGATTGAAAATGATCTTCATTTTATGGAACGTGTCATTACTGGTGATGAGACTTAGGTGTTTGAGTACGACCCGAAAACTAAGCGCCAAAGCATAGAATGGCAAGTTTCAAGTTTTCCAAGACCAAAAAAAGTCGAAAATGAGCAAGTCGAAAATCAAATGCATGCTGATTTGCTTTTTTCATGGCCGGGGAATTGTCCACAAAGAATTTGTGCCTCCAGGCCAAACACATTTCTGTAAACGAGTTTTCAGCCAGTAAAAACATTACTGTGGCTCCTCAAGCTCCTTTTTTGCCTTGTTTTTGGTCCTTTGGCATTTTTTTTTTTCCCGGAGAAAAAAAAAACCCCCGGGGGGGACTTTTTTTTGGGGGAAAAAAAAAAAAAAAAAAGTTTTATAAACCACCAAGGGGGGTTTTTTTTTTTTTTTTTTTTTTCTCTTTTTTTTTTTTTTTTTTTTTTTTTTTTTTTTTTTGTGGGCTTCCCAAGGAAGTTATTTTGAAGGAGATAATATATAATTGTAATTCTACTCGAATAAAAAAAAAAATAAAAAAAACTCTGATTACTTAATTTACACACCTCGTATGTAGTAAGTATCAAGGTATTTTCTGTATAAAATACCATTAGGAGACACGAAATTATTTGAAGAGAGTTATTACTATACATATGTACGTATATAGTCCAATGAACATACAATATACGTACATATGTATGTATATATGTATATTTACATTGGGTCTGCTCTTTGCTTTTTACATTGTGCGTTCTTGTTACTAAACAAACATAGACCGGAGAACTTTAGTTATTTAGGCACCCTCTAGATAATTCTTATGAAAATATATAATCGTTTCGACTATGGCTTTACGTATTGAGAAGTTTATTTGTAAACGTTCACTTTTGCTAGAAAACCACCACTTTTCTTTACTCAATATATTATACAATCTACTTTTATTGTATATACTACATAAGTATATTAACTTGTTTAATTAGGTTTCATACAGATTAATATGGTATCCCAAAAACCAAAAACCAGAGTCATTGTTGGTTGCTTCCCACAAGAAAGCATTACCGTTTCTGTCAGGGCAAGGGGGGTATTTGAGCGTACCCTCCCTCTACACAGCTACGGTGTTCGAGTGTGTTGGTTCTCTAATCTGTACGTATCTGCCAATTATTATAGAGCGTTTGTGAAAAGCTCAAGAAGATAAGTAAATAAAATATTTAGTAACTAATCTGTAAGTAATTTTAAGTAGTGTTTTATGTTTCTTCGAAATAACTAGTATGTTGTTGTGCAACATGAAAATATATGCAATCGTACATGAAGCAAAATGATGACAGAGAAAGTTGGACAGAGTTAACATAAACAACGATGTCAATGGACTACCAATACAAGAGCTGTGTAGTTTCATTCACAATGGCATCGCTTGTTAACAATATCTTACTATTGCAATTGATTTAGCTCTAAATTAGCAAGGCTCACGTGTCACTCCAAATATTTCAGCACAAAAATTACTCGACGATTGAAAACTCATACCTTTTAAACAAATAGAATACTGATTTTTTCGGAAAAGGAAATAATAATTCACTTCTGGAATAAATACATTGAACTCCATTAATTTCTGATCGCTATAATTTGTTCCACAGAGCGCTTTATAGTGAAAATACTTTACAAAATTTGTTGGTGAATTTTCCTATTTAATTTACAGGCCATTATTTAATCATATGTATTAGCTATGCACTGATTTTTCCTACAATTTATTTATGAAGATATACTATCCTCTATTGGCAAAACAAAAATTAAGAATCCTGAGAAAGAAATTGTTAAAATATAAGTATAAGTCCATGTCCCGAAGAATATTTCAAATGCATGTTTTCTTGTAGAATAGAAATCCTATGCAGAATTTCCCCAGGAATACGGGAAAATAGTTTTGATGCGATTCAAAGTCGGGAGGCTAGCGCTGGCTTTGCGCCCATACGGTCTGTTGTAGCCCATACAGCTGCTCTGCCGTCAAGTGACCAGTGGTGAGGCACGAGATGAGAGCGCAAAACCAGCGCCAACTTGGGAAATGGCAGTTTCGTGAATTTTTTTTGCAAAACTATACAGGATATCTCAAAAACGTTTTGGTCACTGTATAACATAATACTTAAAGAACATATAGTATTTTTTTCAAGCTGAAATATTTTGAAATTTGGCTGTAATTTCAAAAAACGTCAAAACATGCTATCTTGGCTTCCGAGAAAGGTAGAGTAACTGTTTAAATGTGTGTTTTTTTTACGACGATTAAAATGCCACTGGTTTGAAAAAAATATATTAAAAAATGGTCGAGATATTTGCACTTGTTTAAATTGCAAATTTTTTTTTGACAAAACGTTAAAATAAAAAAAAATTGTATTAAATTATACATTATGCTAATTGCAATGTGTTCACCGACGCCAAATTACGATATATTATAACGTACTTTTGCAATAAGACCTCAAAATTAATTTACAAAAAATTAAGCAATATTTTGTAAATCCGCAAAGCGTTTTTTGTTGTTAGTTGAGAGCTATACATTCTCAATGTAACATCAAAATTCATTGAGCAGATTTGGTTTTACGTTACTCTAAAGATTTTGTGAACTATGATTTTCAACATATCTGTTTGTCCATTGTCTTAAGTGAATGTTGTGTAAATGTTAATTGTTTTTTAAAAAATAAGAAAATCTAATTAGTAATACCACGAATACCAAGCAAGAAGTGGAGTAATCTATCTGAGATAAATCAAGATAAGTAAAATTTTGGAAGGTGAATTAATAGAAAGAAAAAATTACAAAAAAATCGATATACCTACCAGATGAATTTTGATACAACATCAAAAATCAAAATCAAAGTAATAATCCTATTGTAACTTTTGTTGCCTGAAGATGGTCATTTAGTGACCGAAACCGGTAGCAAGTCAGAAATAAAGGATTTGTGAGAAAAAGGAAAAAAAGAAAAATGTTGTCATTTCTTTCCTAATTGAAATTTTTTTTGTATTTCGAATATTTAAAAAGTTCTGGACGATTTATTGTTGAGTGCACTGGCTGTTTGTCTCGTAAACTGCTAGCTAAATGAATATAATTTTTTGCAGAGTATATCAATTTACTTGTCTTCCAGAAGCTTCTGCCTTTTAAGACAGAAATAAAAAAAACTGTTTTTCTCGTAAACTGATAATCTCTCGAACTCGTAACTAAATAAATACAATTTCTGTCAAGACCATCAATTTACTTGCCTTTACTAAAACCAGCAGCTTTAAAGCTTCCTTTTAAGACAGAAATAAAAAATATAGCTTAACAATGCTAAACATCGCGATGCCACGATTTTTTTTAGCAATATACCTTTTCTATTATTCGTAAAGTTTTTTTGTTTTTTTTTTTAATTCTCATTATTTTAAAAGTTAGAGCCGATTCTCAAAATCTTATTTGGTCTACTAAAACACCCACATAAAAGTATCAACCTACTAAATAGTATATTTCTAAATTTGGCACCATTGAGAACATTTTCTAATGCAAATAAGGACTGAGTAATACACTGTATTCAACTTTTATACAGTAATACCGTCATAGGTGGGACCGGGAAGGATAATGTAAGTCGAAAATTACGTAAGTCGGGGTAGAGTTTCTGAAATCTAATTTTGGGTTACATTGAGTTATATTCTGGAATTAAACTCTTCAACAAATTAACGAATACAATAAATGTGAAAAAAACAGAATAAACAGACGCGGGTACGCGTAAAACACGTCCATATCGGCTCGTGCAAACTCGGACTGCGCGACACGTGCTTTGTGGGTGAAGAAGGGGATGAACAATAGGAATGACGTAACTTCAAATTCACGTAAGTCGAGGTAACGTAACTCGGGGTATTACTGTATTTATAATTTATAATCGTAAAATTTACTACGTTTAAAAAAATATCTCATTTTATTTCAAATTTAGTTTTCTTGATGCCTCTCTGATTTTCTTGATACTTAAGGATAAGTGTGAAATTATGTGTGAAGAACAGTCTTAACTTTTTGGTGAAAAAATTAAACACATACCTATTTATTAAAGTAATTGTTGTTATTATTTGAATTCGAATACAGGCAAATGGATTGCGCACAAAACAATTTGAGGAGATTGCGTTCAAAACCGGCTATATCCATATTTGACCGAAAATTAGTTTTTGTACTATCTCATAACTGCTCATAGAGCTCTATCGATTCCCGCAATCATTTTAGTCCAAAACCAACTATTTCTGTATTAAAATTCCACTTAAAAGTGATGTTTTGAAGCATAACCGGTTATATCCCAATTTTGAAGCAAAACTGGCTATATTCAATGATACGTTTTAAAACGTATGTTATATGTGAAACGATTGGGACATGACTGGCTATACAATATTAAGGATCTAGAAAAAAAATACAAAAAAAATAAAGGAATTTCGGATGCCAAGAGAATTACTATTAAGAAAAAAACACATAAAAAACAAACAGCAGGCCCAAATAACAGTGTCTTTACACAAATACTACAGAAATAATAAACAGTTTCATGTAGCTCAAACTCTAATAAAAAAGGGAAAATACCGTGAATGTATGGAGTTAAAACAAGTCGAATTTAGAAACCGTATACCGGAAAAAAAGAAGTCGAGTCTATCTCATCTAATGAAAGAACATTTCGGAAAGAATTGGGAATCCCGTGTTGACCTTGAATGGTACAAGAAACTTTTTCCTGGAGTGGGTACTGGAACCTTCGGCGTAGAAACAAAAAACTGGACGTTTTCCACGAAACACCGAACTACTACACTTTTCTCGACGCGCGTTTCGCCAACCAAGTTGGCATCTTCAGGAGAAGATTAAAACTAAATTCTAGCCTACACACTTGCACTATTTATACCAAATTTGTTGCCACGGTTCACTGAACCGTAACTGTCTTTGTTTATCAGAGCAAACAGTGGACTGGTGGGTATCGGACCATTGTCCTTATTCATACTATTGTTACACTTAATGATTTCTTTCTTAGAAATCATTAATTTAAATCATTTTTTTTTTCAAGAAACTTTTGTTTCAAACAGAAGAAACAGCTGCAGAGGAAAGCAGACCTGGTGCTTCAGAAGATGATGGTAAAGGATATTATTGCCTTCATGAAGAAACCTTGATGAAGAAACCCCGAAAACATTAGTTTTTGAATTTTATATGTTCCATAACCTTAGAAGTTAGGATATTTGTTTTGTTTTTTTTATTATTATTATTATCATTAATAATGTAATATCAGTTTTGAGTTTTGCTTCGTTTTACATTAGATTTTAAAGCATATTTTCTTTTTTTAATTAGCTTTCTCCGGGGTTTTCATTTCTTTTAACAAGATTTCGAAGCAAAACCGACTATATCCAAAGCTTTTTTCAAAATTTTGAGGAAACTATAAGGTATAAGTTAATTTATCTTAATCAAGCCAAAAATCAGTATACTGGATAGAGGAGGTGTGTTTTTGTTTATTTTTTCTAACTTTAAGGGTCATGAAATGAGAAGTTTTTGCCTTCTCCGTAAAAAAAAATCAAAAATGGATATAGCCGGTTTTGCACGCAAGCTCCTCATTTGTGTTTTGATAAGTACAAAATCACTGCTGCCTTAGATGCTGAATTAGATGGAACTATTTTCAGAAAAGTAACTTAATAATGCTTAGTTCATTAACAAAACGTTACAAGTTGCGCTTAAATAACAATGGTGCCCATATTGAACATTTATTAAATCATTAATTTTTAATTTTACTTGTTGTTTTTATTGTATTTACTTAACTGTAAATATTTCAGTTATTACATTTGTATGTATATTGTTTATTGTTTAGGTGTGTAAAGATATCTATTTATTATAAATTATTCAATATTCCAGCTATTAAAACCTAAGTTTAATATATTTTTTGTTCTAAATTAAAACACATTTACTTATATAGATGTTGAACGAGCAATAGCGTCGAAAAAATGCAATTTTAAATGTAATATTTATTATAGAGGAATTCACCGGGAAATCGGCCATAACTTTTGAAATAACGAAAATATGAAAACATTTATACAAAATATACGCATAAAAACAGGTAGGTAAAAACAAGTAAATTGATATATTGTTATACAAAAATTATATTCATTTAGCTAGCAGTTTCCAAGAAAAGCAGATCTTACGAGAAAAGGGCACTCAATAATAAATCGACCATAACTTTTTAAATATTCAAGATACAAAAAAATTTTAAATAGAAAAAGAACTAATAGTTGATATACCATTAAGTAAAGGTTTAAGGTAAAGTAAAAAAAAGGTGTGTTGCTGAAAAAAATATTTGTGGCGTCGCGACGCTTAGCGTCGTTAAGACATATTTTTTATTCTGGTCTTAATTTTGAGTAAAGGTAAGTATAAGAGATTTACCTTTCACAAAAATGAATTGCTCCCAGCCGTTTCTGAGAAATACTCACTTCCTCTGTTAAATCGATCACCCTGTGCACCTCTATCCTATATATTTATCTAACTTAAACTCGGTATGATATCTTGTATCAAATAATTTTACATTGACATTTACGAACTCTTTGAAAAAAGCATTTTCTCTTTTGTAAACCTTATAAACTCTTAAGTTTATTTTTTTCTGGAGGCGTGATTTCTTCACTCCTCCGATCCACATCAATTAATAATTACGAGAAAATAGTACTCCAGTGAAAGCATCAAAACCACATTTAATCCTATACTTTACTTCATAATCTCACAGTCCGATGAATACGTGACAATGTTCAACAGAAGGATCTTTGTGATGGCTGTCGTTTTCTAGGCATTTTAAACTTTTATGAGTTAACGTAGAAAACGTATAAAACTTCGATTTTCATATATAAATAGGTAAAGTTTATGTTATATTGAAACGTTCAGTTTATAGTGCCAAGAATGTTTAAAGTTTCGTTTTAAAAAGTAGAATATGAGCTCTTTTAATAGGCGCTATAGATTTCGAAAGCAAATGCAAATATTTGACACATATTCTACATTAGTGGGATTAGTAGGGGGGGGAGTGATTTGAAGATCACAGATGTGTCACTATTAAAAGGCAGCTGTTCCAAAATTCTATTTTTTTATGCGTAAATCATGCCTAGAAGGGACTGACAACACACACAAAATACTGTAACACATCTGTTTTATTATGTTACTTTAGAGTACCACACTACTAAAATACTTAAAAATATGTTAGGCATTAGCTTCTATAGTGCTGGCCACTCGAACTTACACATAGAGACTTTTAGGCAAAATTTAAAGTTCAATATTTTTAACAGGAATGCAAATTTTGGAACGCGGCTTGCAAATTTTAAGAGCTAGTTTTTTTCGTATTAAGCTGCATGACGTATATTTATCGTAGGACCATTAGTTTTGTTATATACGGGGTGATCAATGAAGTCATGCAAAAAATCAAAAAGTTTGTATGAGTGAAATTTCCGCAAAAATTTTTTTTTGGTCGTTGTAATATGGTTCGTTACTAAGGTAACATCAATATCTCTAGACGTTTTTGTCAGTTTTAAGGCCCTTAGGCTTTGTACACACTACTCAACATAAAATTTGGGTAGCAAAATTTTTAAAATGCTATAACTTGACATTGGATTGAGGGTTCTTGATGATTTTTTGCGGATTTGGAATCTTTATTTCACGTAGATTTTCTCTGGTCTAAGCATTTTATTTGAGGGTTGAAATTTACACATTATACCGAGTCGATAATAAACAAAAACGTAGGGTACGACGCGCTCTAAGGTTTGGCATTATTTAAGTTTTTGTAATAATAAATTCTCACCTCAAGTTGTTTTTATTTAACTTTCTTCTCACTGTTCTATCCGAAACTCACACCCCAGTTTGTTGTCTCAAAGAATCATTCAGTTTTACAGAGTTCTTTGTCCACCCCTATGCCCATAATTATGATCGGATGTAATTTCTATGCGACGCGTCAATTTCAAAGTAGGCATTGGAAAAACAAATTTGTTGCTATGGAATTAACATTTAATTAACATTAATTAATTAACATTTTTCCATTGATATTTGCCAGTTGCTTTCAATGATCTCGTCCTTTTAACACGCTGTTGCCAACAATAACCCAATTTCATTGCAAACTCCTAAAATTCCCATCTTTGACGTAGTGGGTTGAAAACAAAGATTAATGGACAGACAATTTATGTTTTTCAGGTTATTTTTTTTATTTATTAAAAATTACCAATACCAATTACCACTAGGTATCCCTATACATACATACTTAATCTTTGTTATTACAGTACACTGTGTTTTTTTACGGATTGCAGGAACTTTAGAAATTAGGTTTAGAATTATAATTTTTTTAAGAATTGACTTTTGGCCGTTGTTAACCAATCTTGTATATTGTAGAATATAATGTAATAAACGTGTTCTTGTCGCTACGTTTTTGTTTATTATCGACCCGGTATAATGTGTAAATTTCAACCCTCAAATAAAATGCTTAGACCAGAGAAAATCTACATGAAATAAAGATTCCAAATCCGCAAAAATCATCAAGAACCGTCAATCCAATGTCAAGTTATAGCATTTTAAAAATTTTGCTACCCAAATTTTATGTTGAGTAGTGTGTACAAAGCCTAAGGGCCTTAATCCAAAAACTGACAAAAACGTCTAGAGATATTAATGTTACCTTAGTAACGAACCGTATTGCAAGGACCAAAAAAAAATTTTTTGCGGAAATTTCACTCATACAAACTTTTTGATTTTTTGCATGACTTCATTGATCACCCCGTATATAATAAACCTAGCCGAAAAAAACTAGCTCTTACCGCGTTCAAAAATTTGCATTCCTGTTAAAAATATTGAACTTTAAATTTTGCCTAAAAGTCTCTATATTATAACTACTTTATATATTATTACTACTACTGTGACGTTTACTTATTTACTCTCACATTTTTTTTTTTTTCAAAATGACTGCAAGAACTGGTATCACTCTCCCTTTTTGATACAAACTTCAGCGGCTTTTATTCTTTCGTCCATTATGAACCGAAAACCTTTGATATACCTAATCGACTTTTTAAAATTTCTGGCATTTTAAAATTTCCTTGTGCGTCAAATTATCGCCTCCGCTAAAAATTACATGCGCACTAACATAGCAACCACTAATTTGTCGAACGTGTGCACCATAATCACCAATTTAATCGGATTCAGCGGTTCATCGCAACATATAATTATATTAATCTACGGTTGCTGAACAGTATCCGAACAAATCATTCGCCGTCTACGTACCAAATGTGCACAAACTACCGCCGATTCGGATATCTTTCCACAACTGTCAACCGTTTTAAATTCGTTACGGTCTTTTTAACAATTTAATGGACGTCGTGTATCCTACACAGTTGCAATTGACGAACACAAAAGGCTATTTGCGGGAATTACAGCATCGGTGTTTGTGCCGAATTACTCATCTGCAATTTTGCGAGCCCCAATTGGCCGGTAATTTAATTAACGCTTTTCTGGCCTTTGTTTTTCGTGTGGCGGCTTTGAAATCCGGGCTTCGGTCGATTTAGTCTGTTTTTCAATTTAAGCAGTGCATCAGGAATGGTGCTTCTGTCAGGAGATTTTTCATTTTCGAATCCGCGGCAAGGGTCGGCGACACTTTGTCAGAGCTGCAGATAACCCAAAACAGTTTAATAGTCTAGAAGGCACCAACACGTGAAGGTTGATGATTTTAGATTTTAGACCCAAAGGCTATAGTCGGGTAAGGGGTCAAATCGGCCCTTGAACCAATCGAGGTTCAAGTTTGGCAGGTCGGAAGTATAAATAGAAAGACTCCTTCAGCTAGATTTTCAGACCTCTAGGTCGTCTCTAGAAGCTCCTAACCTCAAAAATGTGATTGTTGGTTTTTTCTCGATTCTGGGCGCAATTTTCAAACAAATGTTTTGAAAAAAAATCACAGAGTTGTTTGTTTCTGTTACAAATATGCTCAATTTATTTTCACGCAATCTCTAAATATAAATGTTAAACAACTAATTATTTTTTTTATCGAATTTGACGTACAAAAGAATAGAAATAAAACACGAGACACTTTATAATTAAATTAATTAAATAAAATTAAATGACAAAAAGTAAGTCTATTAAAAAAATTATAAATATTTGGTACTTACAATATGGTAGTCAATTTTGTCTCAAGAAATTTTTTAAGTGTCTCGTGTTTTATTTCTATTCTTTTGTACGTCAAATTCAATAAAAAATAATTAGTTCTTTAACATTTATATTTAGAGATTGCTCGAAAATATTTTAGGTACACTACTTTGAAAAGTAAAAAAATTATGAGTGACCTTTAGAAATTAAAATATTGATTTCAAATTTTCAGAATCGACATTTTTTTCAACCTACAAAATAATAACATGACGAGGAAAAAAAATAAAAAAAAAACAATTTTTGATTTTTTTGGAAATTTTTAAAAATCTTGAGCGACCTCTAAAAAAATTTTTTTTGAGCTGATTTTTTAAGGCGGCGTTTATAACATGATAAATTAATATATTTTCACACGAGACACGAATAAAAATTTTCAGTTAATTTTCAATGTACTCAACTTGTTAAAAATATCGATTGAAGATTTCTGATTCAGTTACTAATTTCTATTTTCATCACACGCAAGATTTCATTCACATTTCTTCATTTGATGAATGTTTCTTTATATATAATAAAAGTAATATGTATAAAAATGAAAGTTTTGAATTAAAATTTACAGTTTTTTACATAAGACAATAATAATTTATATGCAGAGATGAGGTTCCTGAACACTTATTTTCACACTTAGAGATTTTATTAGTCAGAATTTTTTTATGATTATTACACATGTTTTTGACGTATTTTTTTCCGCTGAATCCGAAAAAAATAGTAACTTTTCGATAAAATGTAATCCAAGCCATATTAATGCTAAAAAACTGCGTAAAAAACCGGTTTTTGGATTTTTCACGGTGTTCCACCACCTAAAATTAAATTTAAGTAGCATCACGTGAAAGAGCGTCAAAAAAATACAAAAAAAGCATGGCCTTAAAAGTTGGCCAATGTAAAGCGTCCTAATGTAAATATTTATTGAAATATTCAATAATTTTTTTTGAGCGCCATTTTAAATAAAAAAATTCAAAAAAAATTGAGCATATTTGTAACAGAAACATGCAACTCTGTGATTTTTTTCAAAACATTTGGTTGAAAATTGCGCCCAGAATCGAGAAAAAACCAACAATCACATTTTTGAGGTTAGGAGCTTCTAGAGACGACCTAGAGGTCTGAAAATCTAGCTGAAGGAGTCTTTTTATTTATACTTCCGACCTGCCAAACTAGAACCTCGATTGGTTCAAGGGCCGATTTGACCCCTTACCCGGCTATAGCCTTTCATTTGGGTCTACTAATAATCTACTAAAATCTAGTATGGGTCCCATGCTTCCCATCCTACGAAAATACAAGAATATAAAATAAAATTATCTGTAACCACCACATTAAACTAACAAATTAATGTATTAATTAAGATGTAACGCCAAACGCATTTAAAATCTTAAAAATTGTACAGAGTTATTATAAATTACCCACCCCTTATCATAGTTATTATTGCCTATAGAAAAAAGGTTTTAAATAAAAGTTGTGTGGTTATGACTGAATTTTGTTAAAAGTACAGTAGCGCGATTATTTCAGGGGGGAATACAACTATTTTTTGTTAAATGGGATACCCTGTATATTATTAAATTTTTACAAAGATCATTTTTTTCTTGATTTCAAAAATATACCATACATTACCCCCATCTTATACTGTTTTTGAGTTATTAAACGTCGAATATCTTAGTTTAATAAGTTACTGTATGTAATTAGGAAGAGTTGACATTATTAAAGTAAGCTATGAAAATGACAACTATTGTGTTTGATAAGTAACATTTATTTAATTAAATTATCGAAATGGTTTACAGTGAGGAAGAAAAGTTAAATGGAGGAGCAGGGAGGGTTGCCGACCGATCTTCTTACATAACTTCATGTTTTACGCGGAAAATTATAGACAATGGTTTGTTTCGTTCGATTATCTAAAGTTTAATTTATTTTAAGAAGAGAAGCAAAGAGGGTTCTGGGCACCTCTTCCTGCATAACCTTACTGTTTATCCAGAGAATGATGGATAAATTATCATTAGAGCTCGGAAGTTACCCATTAACGCCCATAGGACAGAATTTCGACACTGAAGTTCGAGTTGATGCCGTTCAATGAATTTGAGAACAACAAAGTTCCAAACTACCTTTTCCTACGTTTTTGAGACTACTCTTTCAAATGGTGATGGAAAAAATTCTTAAAACATATTTAACCATGGAAAAATTAAAATTAATCCAAAAAAATGTAATTTTTCGCCTTTTGTTGTTTTTAATGGTTTTTCGTTCCCTTGTCATTTTTTTATGACTTAAACCTATTCAGATCGTGGCCTCGATGTTTAAACGTAAAATAAATAGAGTTAGTAAGGTCTAAAAAATTGTTACTTAAACAAAATGGCATAATTGATTTTTTTTTTAAACTACTAATTTTTTTCTCGAAAACGATAGACTATCGACGATTTATTATTTAAACAATAGACATTTTCTAAGAACAAAAATGTTTTAGAATTGGTCAAAGAATACTCTCAATTTTTTTCTTCCTCACAAATATTTAACAAAATATGTACATATATAACAAAGATTTATTTAGGAAATTTAAATATACTCGTAAATAAATGGTAACTCAAAAAAGGTGGTAGATGTGTCCACCGTTATTGTCAATGCATAATTGATAACGTCTTCTAATATTTATAAATGCACCGGAAGTGGCTTCATTATTTACATCCAGATTGTTTATTTCAAGTCGAATCCTGTCTTTAATGACTTGAATATTAATATTATTATTATTGACAATGTGTTTTTAAATTCCCCGAAAAAAATTAATCCATAGGGGTTAAATCCGGACTGTTAGGTTAGATTAGGTGGCCAAATAATCTCGAACGGGTAGGATACTATGCGGAGTTGCCCCATCATATCATTAAGTTCAGCTTCCAGTAAATGCTGTAAAAGAATGTTTTCTGCTTCTGGGATAAGTATTTCCAAATGGGTAACTCCAGTTAACGTATAATCATAGAATATAGGCCGTAATATACGCTAACAATTTTTGTTCCTGATTATTTTATTTGTTTTACCAATATTTTACTGTTGTGCCTGTTTTCCCATGACCTTCGATTTTTCCTATTAACCACCAAATTTGCGAAAAATGTTATTAACTATAAGCAAATGGGTATTTTTTATAATAAATAGCATGATTTTTTTCGAACTATTTTTTTTGGAAATCGAGTTTTCAAAAGCTTTCCGGCATGCCATCGACCTAGAACCGCTCTAACCGGTGGAATAAATATCTGAATTTCAATGGATAAAATTACCAAGAATAAAAAGTGCTTAAAATTAGTCAATAAATGCATCTGAATTCATACGTATTCTATGGGTAATTCTAAGAACTTTTTGTTCTTGGTAATTTTAAGTAAGTTCAACGTTTTCAAGAAAAATTTCCGAAATATCAAAATTTTATCGTCATGTAAATGTCGGATGTACCCATGCATCGATTATCAGTCCGCCGCAAACAAAGTTTACGTTGCCCAACTATCACCACGTGGAGGTCGACGAATATAGATAGTCTCTGTTTTAAATTTTTTATTTTTTATAATTTTATAGTCCTTTGACGACATCCTTCATTATCACAAAATATTCTTTCTCTCGTCTCGTATCTGTGTGATTTGAAATTACCTAATTTCGAGTATGACAAATATTTCCTACTTACTTCTTTACACATACCTTTCGTTGTCATTTCAGTTACATGGAGGCGATGTTGGAAAATGTAGAATGTCCAGAGACGACGCACGTATTGAAGGAAAGCTACGAAGAAATAAACGCGCAGTCGACTTTTTAGATTCACTCTTTTAAATGGATTTCACTGATGATTAAATTTATTGATGGCCTTTTACCTCTAATTTAGACGAATCAAAAAGTCGATTTCCATTTCGGTCCTTTTCACCAATTAGGTCTCGTACATATCGATAGGCGAGCATATCGTATTTCTACGACCCTATAAAATTTTGATATCTTGGCATTTTTCTCTTGAAAACGTTGAACTTACGGAGAAAATTACCAAGAACAAAAAGTTCTTAGAATTACCCATAGAATACGTATGAATTTTTCCGGAGTAATTTGAACGATTTTTTGATTTTGCAAAAATTTTACCACTGCAAAATCAAAAAAGTTCCTCGAAAAATTTTGCAAAAATCCAGATGCATTTATTGAGTAAATTTAAGCACTTTTTATTCTTGGTAATTTTCTCCATACATTCATATTGAGAAAAAAAATTCATAAGCGTTTTCGTGAAAATTTTGCAGTTTGGACGCCATTTTGAAAACACCAAGGTGAAAAATGAAACTTCGAACTGTATATCCTTGAAATTCAGATATCTACTCCACCGGTTAGAGGGGTTCTAGGTCGATGACATGCCGGAAAGCTTTTATAAACTCGATTTCAAAAAAAAAATAGTGCGAAAAAAATCATACTTTTTTATAAAGAATTCCCATTTTCTTATGGTTAATAACATTTTTTCGCAAATTTGGTGTACACGATCGGAAAGAGCTTGCCTTGAACTTTGAGAATATGTCTTTCAATTTTTTGGCGTCGTAAGTTATAAGTATAAGTAAGTTATAAGCCTCCAAAGAGCGGTGTACCGCGAGGGACATTCTGGGCCGAAAGGGGGTAAAACGTAAACGTACGTAAACGTGCCGTAGATGTTATTTTTTAATGTACGTTGGATTTTGAAATAACTTTCACCTAATTGACCGACTGCGTTATTTATTCAGAATTTTCCAAAATATATTCAGAATTTTCCAAAAAATAATACAATGTTTCAAAAACGTCTATTCGCGAATAAATATGGATGGGCTTACCTTCGAAAGGAAGCAGTATAATAATATCTAGCTGTTATTCCCGGTTTGATTGAATTACAAACGTCTACTAATACTGAAGGTATGTATTATTCACCTTTTGGTAAATATTTTTGAACGTATTTTCTGATGGTGTTGGACGATTTGGATATAACACCCTATATTCTCTTTTTGCTACACATTTTGTGTATAATAAGTAAATATTTGGACTTTTTCATCCTCACTATAAACCATTTTGATTATTTCATTAAAGAAATGTCACTTACTTAACATAATAGTTGTCGTTTGCATAGCTTACCTACTTTAATAATGTTAACTTTTCCCTATTTACAGTAACTTGTTTAACTAAGATATTCGACGTTTAACATATGATATATTTTTAAAATCAACAAAAAAATATCGTTCCAGAAATTTAATAATATACAGGGTATTCCATTTATAAAAAATATTTTTGTGTCCCCTGAAATCTGCGCGCTACTGTAATTTTGATGGCATTTTAACAAAATTCAGTTAAGTTCAGTTAAATTCAAGTTTCAAATTCATTAATTTTGTCAACAGTTATTAGTTATTACAGATTGTTTTAAATTTTTTGATAATGCGCTTTTACTCAGTAATATTTTCATTTTTATTTGTTTATAACTGGTTAAACACAACTACATTTTATTTAGTTAACAACGTTAAATTTGTTAAAAATAAAATAAGCTTTTAAAATATATAATGATATACAGTGTCATTTAAAATTTTGTAGTTAATGCCACGTGACCAAAATTTAAAAAAATCAATAACTCAAAAGTAGACTAGAATTCAACAATGTGGCGAAAATGTATACACTTCTTGTAGAATAACAATACGTTATACACATCTTTACGCGCCTATGTTTTCGCTAAATGAGAATAATTGAACAACACATTCTGTATTTCTTATTTATTTTCTTATACAGGTACCTGAAAATAGCGAAACAAATCGTTCCCTCTTTACAGTCACATTTAAAGTGGGCAAATTTTGTCTGACATATTTTCACAGTACGGCAGAAAAAGGACATTTTTTTTAAATAACCATTTCTTCATAGGAGACAAACTGTTCTAGCTTACAGAAAGTAGGTACAAAACAAGATGAAAATTAAAGAGCAAGAAATAATAATATCTTAATTTACCTAATTATTACAACCACAACTCTTAAATAGAGAGACGACATCCAAAAAAAATAGAAATAGTGGTCATGTCGAAGCTTTTAGGTTATGTCAAACTTATAACAAGTGACTATCACAATTAAAAAATAAATAATGGCCGTCATATAATGCAACAACTTTGACAAAAAATAAGGTTATACATTTAAGAATGGAAATACGTCTTTTTTTACTTGGCCAACTTTGATGACTTTTTTTGGATGGCTCGGTATGATTTGCATTCAGTGTGACGGGATGACTAAATGTGATGAACACTAACTTATACAGAGTGTCGCATGATTAATGATACACAACAAAACTGCATATTTTTTGGGTAAAAATATTGTGAATTTAACAAACTTACCTTAGTCCAACAATTAGTAGTTTCCAAGATATTATGGGGTGTCTAAGTTATAATTTTCGTACATAAATTTTTTGAAAATAACATATTTATTTGCACAAAATTTGGTGATTTTGAGGCAAAGTATTTTAGTTTGTCAATAATTTTGATTCAGAATGTAAAGAGCATAATTACTCTAAGGCAGTTTAAGGCGTAAAAAAGTTACACCGATTTTTTTAAGAATGCAACAGACAGCGTTCTTTATAGTATGTAAATGTCGGTGCGGGTAACATTAAAGTTATTGACAAGTTAAAATTCCTCGCCCCAAAGAACTTTTGTGCAAACATATTTAGAAAAGGTTATTTCAAAAAATCTGAAATTAAATTATAACGTTTACACTCTGTATTTTGGTTACTGTTAACTTTTGTATTAAAGTAAGTTAAATCGCAATATTTTTACCCAAAATATGTATTATACAGTTTGCTGTGTACCATTTATTATGGAACGCCCTGTATATTACCGAATTTTTCATTAACCTGGATAAAAACTTGCGAATGTGTAAATTTTTGGGTAGATTTAGATATAAATTGTAAACTGTAATAGGTAGAAATACGAATGTCAGTAAAATTTAATTCGATAAGTTAAATCCAATTAAAAAAACTGCTTATATCACTAAACTACAATAAAATGGGTGTTTAATTATTATTGAGAAACAATTCAGGATAACATTCCTTGCCAAATGGATAGCTTTTAATGCAATTAAATTTAATTTACTTATTCCAGTGGTGTTGCGGCGGACATACACTTGACGGCGGACGGCGGACGGCGGACGGACTTGACTTGACGGCGGACAGTTGACTACATAAGAAAATAAAACTCTCAAAATAGACAAAATAAAAAGATGCCCATGAAATGTTTTTGATAATATTTTTTTTTTTTGTTTTCATATTTGGCTCATATATGTATGTGAGCCTTTCATGGGGTCTACTCTGCAGTCTTATTTCCGTATTAGCAAACTATTACTGAAGAAATCTGAATTTAACATGTCATCATTAAAGTTAGTATATGGCAACTGGTGCAGCGTGTGAAGGGAATGGCCTCAATTCTTACTTATTGCAGTAGTCCCGTGATAGCTGGTGTTAATATGTTGAATAGTGTAATGCAATTTCATAATAAACTATGGGAAACGTGCGGAAGGCTACTAAACTGCTGGTCACTCGAACTTACACATAGAGACTTACACATTTAGGCAAAATTTAAAGTTCAATATTTTTAACAAGAATGCAAATTTTTGAATGCGGCTTGCAAATTTTAAGAGCTAGTTATTTTCGGATTAAGCTGCATGACGTATATTTATCGTCGGACCATAGGTTTATTATATACGGGGTGATCAATGAAGTCATGCAAAAAATCAAAAAGTTTGTATGAGTGAAATTTTCGCAAAAAAATGTTTTTTTGGTCGTTGCAATATGGTTCGTTACTAAGGTAACATCAATATCTCTAGACGTTTTTGTCAGTTTTTGGATTAAGGCCCTTAGACTTTGTACACACTACTCAACATAAAATTTGGGTAGCAAAATTTTTAAAATGCTATAACTTGACATTGGATTGACGGTTCTTGATGATTTTTGCGGATTTGGAATCTTTATTTCATGTAGACTTTCTCTGGTCTAAGCATTTTATTTGAGGGTTGAAATTTACACATTATATTGGTTCGATAATAAACAAAAACGTAGGGTACGACGCGCTCTAAGGTTTGGCATTATTTAAGTTTTTGTAAAAATAAATTCTCACCTCAAGTTGTTTTTATTTAACTTTCTTCTCACTGTTCTGTCCGAAACTCACACCCCAGTTTGTTGTCTCAAAGAATCATTCAGTTTTACAGAGTTCTTTGTCCACCCCCATGCCCATAATTATGATCGGGTGTAATTTCTACGCGACGCGTCGATTTCAAAGTACGCATAGGAAAAACAAATTTGTTGCTATGGAATTAAAAAACTTTCAACATTATTCTAGAAATAATCTGACACATTTCAATGTTATAATTTTGTAAATTTTAATTAATATGAGGCGTTTAACCACGGCAGAAAGGGAAAATTGCATTCGACTTCTTAACGAATGAATGTCAAGAGCAAATTGCGCACATTTACAATGTCAGCCGAAAGACAATTTATAATTTGAAGCGCCGCGCCGCGTCGAAACTACTGGTGAACATAATTATGGGCATGGGGGTGGACATACAAAAAAAAAAAACCTAAGAACCGAAAGAATTTTAATGAGAGAAACTATGCAGAATAGAACAAAGAACTCTAGAAAACTAAATTACTCTTTAAGACAACAAACTGGAGTGAGAGTTTCGGACAGAACAGTGAGAAGAACATTAAATAAAAATAACTTGAGGTGAGAATTTATTTTTACAAAAACTTAAATAATGGCAAACATTTTAAATTATAGAGCCCGTCGCAGAGCAAATGTGTGCGGTTATTACAACACCATAGAGCGAATAGGCGGGCATGGGCAAATCGGCATGCGAATTGGGGTAATGCAGAGTGGAGCCATTGTTTATTTACTGACGAAACAAGATTTAATTTGTTTCACTCCGACGGCCGAATGTTAGTTTGGAGAAGGCCAAATCAGCGATATTTGGAGGAAAATAATAAACGTGTTCTTGTCGCTACGTTTTTGTTTATTATCGACCCGGTATAATGTGTAAATTTCAACCCTCAAATAAAATGCTTAGACCAGAGAAAATCTACGTGAAATAAAGATTCCAAATCCGCAAAAATCATCAAGAACCGTCAATCCAATGTCAAGTTATAGCATTTTAAAAATTTTGCTACCCAAATTTTATGTTGATCAGTCCAAAGGATTGTGTCCAAAGCCTAAGGGCCTTAATCCAAAAACTGACAAAAACGTCTAGAGATATTGATGTTACCTTAGTAACGAACCATATTGCAACGACAAAAAACATTTTTTACGGAAATTTCACTCATACAAACTTTTTGAGTTTTTGCATGACTTCATTGATCACCCGGTATATAATAAACCTATGGTCCTACGATAAATATACGTCATGCAGCTTAATCCGAAAAAAAATTAGCTCTTAAAATTTGCAAGCCGCGTTCAAAAATTTGCATTCCTGTTAAAAATATTTAACTTGAAATTTTGCCTAAAAGTCTCTATGTGTAAGTTCGAGTGGCCAGCACTTTAGTTACTTTCGCATATTACACTTATTACACTTACCTCGTTTCTGCCAAGGGGCCATCCATAAATTGCGTCACACGTTAAGGGGGGGGGGTCAGGGGAGGTCAAAACCTTTGTGAAGTCACATGTCAAAATCCAAAATACTAAAACGCGAAATTTATATGTAAATAAAAGACTTAAAAATATTACTAACTCGATCTATATTTATAAGGTTTATGTAGATTTAAGTCGTCGGCTAGTGCACGCTCGCTGTCCTACCAGTTTTGTATCTTTTATTAACATTATTTATCGTTTATCGTTCTTTAAACTTGGTCTTTTGTTTTGTCCATTATCTAAAATATTCGACTTTATGTTAAATTTAATTAAAGATTATTTTTAATGCAAATAAAAAAAATTGGAAAAACTGCTGTTTTCATTTAATTACTTCTAAATATAAAATTGAAAAATATGTGACGTCATACCAGAGAGAAGGGGGTTTCACAATGTGACCACCTGTGGCAAGGACGGGGGGGGGATGTCAAAAAACCCTAAAATGTATGTGACGTAATTTATGTGACTCATATATAAGTCGGGAATCTACAAGAAAAAACTGTGCGGCTCATATATGAGACACGCGGTAGCGAACGCGCTAACAAGAAAAATATAGCACGCCACTGATTTTTATTAGTTTTGTTTTTTTTTTTCAGATTACAATTTTTTGTCTCTACTGTATTATTTATGTATTTCCGAGAAAATTATTCTTCCGAAATAATAATAACCTTTTCTCTGCACAGTAATGAAACACGTGAAATAAATATGCAAGCCAGTTAACCGAATACAGACTGCCATTATTTTTATACACAAACACACGAAAGTTTAAGATTTAAGATATTGGACATAAAGATTTTTCAGATATTAGTAAAAATCAGATATTTTTGTAAAATTTCAACACCCTGTATCTCGGAAACGAAGCGTTCCCGGAACCATTAGTTTTCAGGCATCCTGAATTTTTTCGCAATATTAATGAAACACCCTGCATAGTTCGGTCAACTTTTTTTATAATGTTATACTTATGTTTATGCATAGTAGGGTATACAAACATTTCAGTTGAATTTTATCTGGATTATACATATACAGCAGAAACTTGTTCATTTCTTTGAAATATACCGTACGAATCATCGGAATTGTCTTGATAAGATTTTACGGATTTTCTAAAAACTTTATAGCACGCTATTCTCACATGTTTACTTAACTTCGCCAACGCGATAAGAATTGCGATCGAGTTTCCATAAGCTACCCACTCCGGTATGAATACGGTGTACCACAAAACCAATTCGAATACTTCGTTTCCCAACGCCAACTGCGTCAGAAAATGATAGACGTACATCGGCAGCCATGGTAACACAATGATGTTAGCTACAGTTAACGAATATGAGCTTTTCGTTGTGTACTCAGACGTTATTTGATGCCGGTAGCTCAGATAATCCAATATTAACACAAAAACTAAAACTGAAAAGTATAAGGCCACCGAAAATTTATCCTTATGGAAATTATGGCTATGAAGCACGCGGAAATCTGCGGCAAGGACTTAAGGAATCCAACTGTATAAATAATCGGTATCGAATACTTATAGATCTTTTTGCTTGTTTCTTTCAGACCTGTGGTATAGCTTGTAATTAACCAATCTATACCTAGGCCAGAAGCTAACAAGAAACACATCATTAAATACGTATTCTCCAGTTGTATGATAACACACAGGAGAGCCGTTATGTTAGAACTTTTGAAAAAATAATCAATAGCGACATAAAGTAATGGCGTAAAAGTAAAATATAAAATATTACATGCAGCGTAATGCATTATGTATCTGTTTGTTTGGGATCTAAGCTTTTTAAATCTACAAAATATGTATAAGAGAAATATATCGACAGCTATAACAGAAATGCATATTATCAATTTTATGACATCTGTCACAATCCTGAAATTGTTGAAAACCATGTACACTGTTTCCTCTTCGTAGTTCCGCAAGAGATCGTTGTGTGTGTCCTCGAAGGGATCTGTTAATCGTTGAGACACGTTATAACCAGACATTTTCAGATCTGAAAGATAAGTCATAATCAGAATTAATCATACAGGGTTGAGGAAAGATTTACAATGCGCGTATAAAAAAACAAACAGACATATACATATATACAGACACACATACATGATTTACAGAAAGATAGATAAAAAAGAGAATAATTCCCTCTCATCATCATTCGCCATCAGAAACCACAGATCAAACAACAGGAGTATCGACTCGTCGTGTCCACAAATCCAAACGACGTTGTTGCATAGAAGATAAAGCCCTCTATTTTGCTTAAATGGGGATGAAGGTTTTTTTCATTCGATTTTTTTCATTCAGTATCTTTTTTGTTTTTTATCTAATTTTGTTCTCATTGTGGTAAATGTAGATAGGGTTGTATCCTAAGGTTAAATAAGGAGTTTTTCAGATTAGAGCCATTCTATAATAATATTACAACAGTTCAATTTGAAATGTTGAAAAAATATTTTATACATACAAACTTACACACTTTTTTTGTATCTACAAAGTAAAATTTGTAAAGTATAAAGAAAGTATATTCTAGGTTCAGTGACTCATCAACGACCAAACCTCTGGACTAACAAAAAATACAGACAAAATAAATATATTCCTTCTATAATACAAGCATCAATTAGAAAGAATTTTTATAAATTCTCATGTTCATCTCTGAGATAAAAGTGATACATAATCTAATATTGTGCACAAATTACTCTTTGTCTTAAAAGGTATAACAACGGTAAATATTATTGTTAATTTTGTTAAGCGTTGTTTATGGAGTAAAAGTTACAGAAAGCCCATGTGGCGCCCCAAAATGTATAAAATATATATTAACAAACATTTACAACGAATAATAATAACTGTCGTTCACTGTTGTTGGTCATTAGATGTCACAGATCAGGATTTTGATCTTATTAGGTCTTTACGTCTCACCAGTGTGATCTATACAGTGTGATGAGGGAGGTTCTGGATCAAAACCCACCATCTGTGGGACACATCTTTATCAAAATTTAAAAAAAAAAAGTAGTAAATACATATGTATGTACATATAATTAACGTTCTTCTAGCTACAGTACAATATTGATACTTAATGTTCTAAGATGACCGCTACAGATATTTTCAAAGATGGTGCTAATGAACAAAATTCCAAAAAAACAGGAATTAGCTCAAAAACGGTAAAAGTTAGATACAGGGAAAGCTTATGAAAATGTACCTAAAATAACGTGTAACGTGTAACGTGTAACCTAAAATAACGTATCGAAATATGCAATAAAAATAAGACTATTCAATTTACAATAAGGAACTTGACAACTTCCGATATAACCGGAAATGTAGCCATCTTGAAAATAATTGAAAAATTATTTTCAAGATGGCTACATTATATTACTTTTAATGTATGGTTTCGATCAATCACCCCCCTCTATATCAGTTTAACAAATATGGTGTAGGTTGATGTTACATGGGGAACAATTTCAGTATCAAAAATATTTAATTTCAACTTATTACCTATTAGTATTTTTAATCCACGTCTTATTGTCGTTACAACATTTTTACGTATTGAATTATATACAAAATTTCACCGAAACGCACTTCCCATAAGAATTGTGTGGGATCCTTTTTCTCCAATATAATTTGGCTAGGCTTTTGTTAAAAATCGATTGTGTCGCAAACGAAAAGAGGGTAACCACAAACCTCGCATACAAATGAAATCACGATCACATACAAATGAAATCACTTGTATGTGATCGTGAACACAAAAAAAACAACACACACATAAGTAATTGTTGTATAAGGAATATTAGTTACTTGAAAACAGATTTTCTAATATTCTCGTAGTATATTTAATGAAACTTGCACCTACAGTATTATAGAAAATAATTTTAACACTTACCAGGTTTGAAGACATAAAAAATATTCCTCTGTAACTGCACCCAAACTGAAGCAATCATCAACAATTATTCACTAACTGTTAGAGATTTCTTATTAAAATGTGGATACTGTAACCACAACATAATAAAATATCAATGAATACCGAGCTCAATAACTGTTATCAGTTCTGCATAATCTCTGTATTTTATTACATGGTCTGCTTTGCTTCAGTTCATCCAAAACTGATTTAGAACTATTAAGTTACATATATTATTGCTTTCAGTTTGTAGGCCTCTAATAAAATTTGTTTGCAGTGCTTGAAGGTCAGTGGTAGAAGGCATATTACAATGGTGCTTATTAATGTTATTGCTTTGCTCCATTAACACCTTCGCAATGACAATGATACATCATAAATTAGTTATGAATTACTCTTATCATTTATTTAATATTGAATGAAGGGAACAACTGAGAAGAATATAAAAAAATAAAATATCAAAATTTCGCTCTAGACATAGTACATATATAGTTTTCTGGGAAATAGGAACAATATGTCCAGTTCGTTTTAATAAATAACAAGTATCTTATAATTTTTTCATAACATATTTGGCATTAACGACTTTTTGAGTATCTTTTTTCAGTACTCAGTGTCTAAATTTATTCAAAGTTGTGCTTAACTATAATTATTAATTAAGATATTACTAGGTAGTTCGATCTACGTGTACTACCACTTGTGATGTAATTTTTCCTGTTTTTCATAAATTAAAAATAAATAAGACTATCATTCATAAACAGTTTATTAAAACAAAAGTCAAGTATTTACATATTTAACAAGTAAAAATGTTATTTCAAATACTGGTCAAGTAACTTACAGTTAAGTAGAAAGACGTCATCCCCACATGATTAAATAACAATATCACAAGTCTCTCAATATGACTTTTAACAACTTGTATGTGACAAAGATATATACATACTACTAAAGACATAAAAAAGACTACAAAAAGCACCGGGGCTTTCGAAGAAGTAATTTAAAGCAAGGAACATGACCTCTTCAACGGCTGTTGTTAGGTGTTGAAAGATGAACCTAAAGATTATCGTGAACTTGTCCTTGACCGTTCAAGATCTTTTGAAGGTGGACTTGAAAATTAGAAATAAAACGAATCATTTTTGACCTCGGAATGCGTCAAAAATGCGTCAAACGTTCAAAAGCACGTTCATATCATGGGGTTAAAATTCCATACAGGGTTAACCAAGGATGAACTAATCGTTAATTTGGTCGATTGTTTCGAAGTACATACCTGAAATCAGGAAATTACTTATACGAACGTCGTTGAGGCGATGCCAAAGTTACTTTGATCGTATCTAAAGGTACATCTGAATATGTAGTTTTCTGTTCTTTCAAAATGAATTTCATATTTAGAATTTTCAAGCTGATCTTTGAAATCACATTGAAGGCACAGTCAAGGTCAAGTTAAATTCGTCTCTCAGATTCCAAATGTTTTATTTTTTGTTAATCGACCAAATTGATAAGTTCAACCTCAGTTGGACTCTGTAAGACCTTCTAATACCATGATATGAATTCTTGTTTTAAATGACCTTGACGATCACGGTAAACTTTAAAGTCATAATAAATAAGTTCGTTTCTCAAAAACCCAACAGTTTTTGTTTAGGTCATTTTCTCGATTTCAGCTCATCACTTCGAGAAAATGGACTGTTCTGGGACTTTTTGTGCAGTCACCCTAATAAACTGTCATGTTATAATTAACTAGCAACTGGGATGTTTCTTGAATGTTACATTTTTCATTCACTCATCCTACATACAGTCGCGATCGAAATTATTCAGCCACCCGAAATATTTTCACAAAACTGCGCGTGTATCCAAACTAAAAATTGTTATTGCAAAATCCCATTCAGTATAGTATAGTTGCCTTGTTGTATAGTAAAATAATCTTGAAAAAAAGGTAAAGGCAATAACTTTAATAAACAAAATACGAAAGAATTCACATTGTACAGCCATAGGGCGCGAGCGAAATTGATTCGGCTCCCTCCCGAAATATACATAAACATGTGACTCATGTGATACCTACCACAACATTAGGCTTGTGTTAGTCTCAGACAGTTCTCAGCCACAAACCAGTACAGTGCATCGCGCAATTTACACAATACTGCGCAATGGGTCGCAAAGGCAAAGAGGTGTCAGTTGACATGAGATAACGCATTATAGAGTTGAGTAAAATGGGTGTTTGTCAGAGGCATATAGCGGAGGTCATTGGGCGACCCCGACAAACAATTCAGTCAATCATTAGAGGTACAAAACAGATCATATTCTGGCTAAACGACCAGGTCGAGGCCGCAAGCAAAAATTATCCGAACGACACAAGAGGTTGATCCTACGTAAAGTCAAAGAAAATCCTCAAGTTACTGCCACGGCACTAACTAGAGAGTTAGAAGTGCACTTTGGAGTAAAAATACATGTAACCAATGTACGAAAAATCATACGCCAAGCCAGTTTTGTTACCCGGATAGCTCGAAGAAAGCCATGGATTAATGAAGTAAATAGAAAAAACGGGTTTTATTTGCGAAGGAATATTTAAATTAAAGACCTGAACTTCTGGCATCAGGTTTTATTTACAGATGAATGTAAATTATGCGTTTTTAATGCACATAAAAAATTGTGTGGAGACGTCGCGGAGAAGCTTACAAATTAAAAAATGTATTGCCCACTGTCAAACACGGAGGTGGTGCGGTAATGGTATGGGGGAGCAATGGCAGCTTCAGGTGTTGGTGTCCTGCATGTTATCGATGGTATACTTGATCGATTTAAATATTTAGACATATTAAAAAACAATTTGAACCCTAGTGTCACAAAAGCAGGTCTTTCTGAAGATTACTTTTTCCAACAGGATAACGACCCGAAGTATACTGCTCGGGTCGTTCGTGAATGGATCCACTGTAATGTTCCCCATACACTACCAATACCCCCCCAATCGCCGGACACAAATCCTATAGAACATGTTTGGGCCGAACTAAAGCAGAATGTACAGAACCGACATGTGACTGGTGTAAAGGAGTTAAAATCAGTGTTAATCGAGGTGTGGGATAAAATAAGTCCAGAATTCACAAAAAAATTAGTGGATTCAATGCCAAAAAGACTGGCTGCTATTATTAAAGCTAAGGGATATCCCACACAATATTAAATGTCATTTTATATTTTTATGTTCAACGAACTTTTAGAATGGCTGAATAATTTCGCTCGCATTTTATAAGAATAATGTTTTCTTTCTTTCATTAATTTTTCAATAAAGGAATTTTAAGTTTAATTTGCTTTTATTACTGTTTTATTGTATAATAATGCATGTACGTCATACTCAGTGGATATTACAATATCTGTTTACTATGTGGCTACACACACATTTCTTTAATAAAATTTCAGGTGGCCGAATAATTTCGCTCGCGACTGTAACTAATCTTAAGAGACAAAAAAATGTCTGATGGTAGGTAAATAACCACTTTCCACCAACTGAATTTCAATAGTTATGGCCTTTAACTTTATATATACCTAACTCTTGCATAAATAACATTATGCAAGATGAGTATAACTATTGACTAAAAAGATTGAACTCGAATAAACACTTGTGTTTACGAATATGTATTCGAATAATAATTGTATACACTACTCACAAAAATTAAGGGAGCAAAAAAAATTTAAATTTTTCCCCGATTTTTGACCTGCTGTATCTAAGTGAAAAATAGTCGTATCGCGAATTTAAAAAAAAAGACTCTAGTTTTCGTATCTGTAGGCCAAAATTTTTTAGAAGCCACGATTTTAACGCAATCCAAAGAAATAGATCGAAAAAAAAAATTTCCAAATTGTTTGCCTTCTTTTTCTCGCTCCACCGGCTCGGCAAATTTTTTTTCAGTTAAACAACCATATGAATCAGATATCCTGTCTATTCAGCTTCAATTTTCTTTTTTAATTGTTTGCTACGTCCATTTGTCGCGGAGATCTCCGAAATTGAACGAAAATAACCCTTTTTTTCTTCAACCATCGATATCTCAGCAACGAAGGCTAAAAAATTGGAAAAAATTATTTTCGCGCTATTTCTTCGGATTGCGTTAAAACCGTGGTTTCTAAAAAATGTTGGCCTACAGATCCGAAAACCAGAGTTTTGATGCTTCAAAATGCTTTTTTTAAATTCGCTATACGACCATTTTTCACTAGATACAGTCAAAAATCAGGGAAAAACTTAGATTTTTTTTTACTCCCTTAATTTTTGTGAGTAGTTTAGTTATACTCACAAGTATAAATAATTTAAAATGTTTAATTCTAATGTTTAGAACTAAGAAGAAGAACAAAAACATCTAAGAAGTTTACTACATTCATTTTTTTTTCTCCATAAAGTGGTTTTAAAGTGATACGTACTAGTACCTTTGAAGCGAAAAATAACGCCCTTAAGAAACTATTAAAGTATGTAAACAATAGGGCCGAGATATTCGTGGACCCTAACAAAACCGTATTAATGGGAAGTAGATAGTAGTGACGGTTGATGTAATTAAAAATGCTCGTATCAATCGGGACCCAAATCATATTTTAGAGACAGATTATTAAACCTAAACAGAATGCTATAAAAACAAAAAAAAAAAAACGTTTAAAGAATGTCTGCCTTACCAGAATATTTTGAAAACATCTTGCAGAATATGTGTTAAATAATTTTTTTATTAATCACAGAAAATACAGTTTTTTATTCGTGTTACTTTTTCGAAATCTCGAAATCTGTTAAATTTATAGGAATTCCAATCTTCTAAGGAATATAATAAGGAATTCTAATAATTCGTTGCCGTATGGCAACGTTGGTTGTATAAGTTATAATAAGTATGAGTAATACGTGAGAACTGTGGGAAAAAATTGACAAAACATTTTACAAGCTGTTACCAAGATTTTCTGGTGAGCAAGCCGTTTTTCGAATTTTTTGTTGCAGGTTTCATTTGAAGTTTTTTGCTATTATAGTCTTCTATTTGGGTGTAATAGTCATTCCGAATCTCATGTTTTCTTACGAAAATAATAGAATTTTTCATTCCTCCAATTGTCCGCGATTGTGTTAGGGTCCGCGATCTCGATTCCAGTAATAAATTATATTGTAGTGCTTTCTATTCGCACATCATCTACCAATAACTCGTTCCAACCGCTAGCTCTCCTTTTACATTCGAAAAAACGTTTTAACGTAATCATAATACCTGTTTTAAAGTCCATATCGTACTTCCACAGTATAAAAAAAGCAAACAAGGTATTACTGTTACCTATCAGTTCTAGGATAAATAAAACCGTGATTTGATGATTTTGAAGATACACTCTAAACACGTAGTGATAAACAAAAAGTGGTAAAAATGTAAGAACCATAGCGTTTGCAACGACTGTCGTGTACGCGGTTTTCAATGTTTCTTGATTTGGAGTGATACAAAAAATACTTTATACAGTTTAGTAGAATCATTACTATAAAAACTGTCTCAGCTGCCTTGTCCGATATAAATATATCCAGCAATGTACAAAGTATGATTGACAAAAATATATGGACAAATGCAAATAAATACAAAATATGGACGCAGTAAGCCTTAAAATATTCTTCGTATTTACTCAATATTTTTAATTTAATATTCGACAACACCCAATAGGTATACAATCCAAATGCGAAAAAGAACCCCGTCATTAGAAGGCCGATAATTATCTCAACAACAAAGCAAGGCACTCTGTTCAAATTCGACCATTTGTAGAATATAATGTGCAAAGTAGGACCTGCTACGTGGAGTATTATGTTGACTAATGCCCAGTGAAAGATTATTCTGTCTTCATCGGATTTGAATCTCTTGAATTTGTGTAGCGTATACGCTATTAATACGACTCCTAACAGGCTAAATAAATGTAATATCAGCTTTATAAAGAATTTAAAACTATATTCGGACGTCGAGTTGGTGTGCTGTGCATTTTCATCGAAAATGTCATCTTCGAGGTAAGTAACGTTGTGGAAGTTGTCGGTGGTGTTCATTGAAGGTGCACCTGCAAAAAAAGACCAAATAAGTGAAATAAACAAAATAAACAAACAACCGATTGGTTTGTTAAATTTTTTAAAAAGTCCCTCAAAGCAGTGGAATCGATTCCGCATGTCTTGAATTATTTTACGATATACAAATAGAATTTCTATATGTTTCAGAACTTGATAGTTTGAGTAACAATTAAAAGTAATTTAATTTAAGACATGTGGGTTTAATTCCACGGCATATTTTGAAGACGTTTTTTATCCTACTTATAGTCCTTCTAATTTTAATTGAAAATGATAAATACGCCTGGGGAACAAAAAAAGCGGTGCAACTTTATGATTCCATGGCCGTGCATATATCTTTTTATAAATTCGAAAATTGTGAAATAATTGTTTTCATTCAAATCAATATAGGAGATTAAAATTAGCCTGCATACAAAACTCTTAATATTTGTAATATAATTTGCTGTAAATAATGCTCATTTAGCCAGACAATCTCAAAAAATTGTCTGTCTTAATAAACCTAGCTGAAATACACGTCACTGGCGTCTTAAACAAGTAGAGTGGCTAAAGTCGTACAAATTTTATGGCACAGTGGACCGAATAAGTATTTAATGAATGTTAGATAATACAAAGCACAATAGTATACTGGATCGGCATTCCAGTTGCCGGCACGGCACGGGGGCGGCGGTGGTAATAGGCCGTGCCGGCGTTGCCGACTCTTCAAAATTTTCTTAAGTATAGTAATATACATAAAGTTGTTTTAGTTTATAAATATTTTTTCCAGCAATTTTAAGCGCTTTATTTTAATGCTAACTAATAAATTTATATCTATATATATATTTTTAATATTTCCAAACTAGCTTTCTAAGAACGTCACGAACTAACAGTTTACTGAAGTATGAAGTATACTTGTATAGTGAGTTTAGCAATTTTAGACAATATATCTGACAACCGTGCTTTTTTCTACCTATTTTCAATTTAGAATGGAAATACAATACTTACTTTTTAACTTCCAATTCCAGGTCTCGTTATATTAGTCATGGAATGGTGCACAAATGTATCAAATGAAGAAATCATAGTACCTATAGAAATACCTAATAGAAAGTTAACACCAACAGATAGATTGTTTATCTTAAACTAGAGATCTACATTTTACAACTACCTACATATGTAGTTGCAATCAAGGGCGTAGCCAGTATTTATGTTTGGGGGGCGCCCAATGCAGACTAAACAAAAAAGCCAAAAAAAAATGGTCAGTAGAGGCAACGGCAACCGCAATCCCCCGAGTATTTTGGTTTTTACTTGACCCTTTGGGGGGGCGGCCCCCATCGACCGCCCCCATCGCCCCCCTGGCTACCAATTTGTCCTGGATTTGATTAAAAATTTAAGAACATTGATGACGTTATATTTGTAAATAATTGTTATATTTGTATACGATGGTAAACAAACAACCCTATACCCTGAAGGAATATGACAGCGTACAAAATTAATAATAGTATAGGTATCGGGTGTGTTGGGAAGAATGTCCGTAACTTTGATGACATATGTATAGTACGAGTCATTTTATGAAAGTATATGTACAATCTGTGGTGTTGTTACTGAGACGCAAGGTGTTAAAAGTTTTATACATAAATCAACATAGGAGGAACTTTCGGCCTAGAAACTAATTCCGATCCAACCCGAACAAATTCATTGAACACCGAACCATTTAAACCGAAACACATGTTTGCACTCAACGCGCGTTTCACCAACCAAGTTGCATCAGTAGATTACCAAAACTTAAAAAAACGAAGTTTTAATCATCTAATGATGTCAACATAGTTGGCAAAACGAGCATTTTCGAGCAGGGCAAAAAAGTGTTCAAGTGTGAAAATGATTAATATTTTTATATTTCGTTTATTTATTGTGAAAAATATATTTTTCATTTTGTAACATTCAATTGTCGTTTACTCAAAAATTTTGTTATGTAAGGTGGCAACATTTTGATACCGTTAAATTGACAATGTAAAGATCTCTCGAATTAGATTAAAAAAATGTGGGGTTGCCATTTGAAAAATAAGTTGATGACGTCATTACTCAAAAACAAATGACATCTGACAATAGGCGTTCCCTCAAAAATATGTGTTTTTATTAAACAAAATCGACCTGTTCGAGGATTTTTTCCAAAATTTTTTTGTTTCACTTGTATTGAATGTATTCCATACTTTAGGCGCGCACTGTATATTTACATTATTTCTTTTATTTCCACAAAATTCACAGAAACAATAAAATTGTACTGAATGAAAACAATAAAATATTTATTATACTTTAATAAATTTGTGATCACCTAGGTACTACATCTAGGTCTACATAATACTTAATATAAGACAAAAACTACATCAGTATTTTCAGACACTAGATATTACAAAAAATACTATCTAGAAATTTCTACATTACATAATACATTTCTAATAAATAATTTTTATGCGCGGTTTTTCGAAAGTCAAGTATTTTCAATTTCGGAAATATACGGAATTTCGGAAAAATATAAATAAGTCTGTTCTTTGTTTCTAAGTAATCATTATAGTGCCAGTGATTAAAACTTTTATACAGTCGTACCTTCATTACTTTTTGTAAAAGAATACTTTTTGTTATGTTTATATATAAAGTTATACGCGTCAAAGGTTGAACTTCGAGTTTGAAATCCAAGTGTAATAATATTACACTAATAATTCCAATGTAAATAAGGTTTCAATTTTTCGGAAATACCACGGAAACTTATAATTTTCAAACGATTCCGACTGACCTGCAAATTTAGTGATCCATGAGATTTAATGTAAACTATTTTAAACCACTAATAAAGTTTAAAAGGTTTAATTCAAGCTTACCTCTTGTCGACAAACAAAAAAGAAGCTCAGAAGGAAATAGTTGTGGGAGACTCCAAGAGTAACCAAACGCGCAGCAAATCAACATGGCCTCAGATTAAAAACACACATGCAATGGATTAACGAGAGAGTTTATCTGAACATGTGAACGCCTACAAAACGTATAAAGTGTTTTTCTTCAAGACGCGTGTGTATGCACTCCGTGATATGACAACGTGACGACATAATGTCGCTTATTAAGTTTTAAGTTGCAAGATAAAATTGAGTTAATTTATGAATAATACAAATGGGCCTGACTGTTCTGAATGCTAATTTAAGGACCATCGGCCGTTTGTACAGATTATTGCGCAAATGGTGAGGAAACGGATTACTTATTATACACTTCTCAAAAAAATTAAAGGAACAAAAAATATGACCTAAATTGAGCTTTTCGGGCAAATTTTACAAAAGGATTCGTTTTGAAAAAAACTCTTTTTTTTTTTTTTAACACATAGGCTTCGCAGAAAATATAGAAAATTAATTGCACGGATGTTAGTAGATCGAGTGCTGAATACAGAAAATTAATGCAATTAATTTGAGATGGGTAAAATTAGGGCATGCAAAGGCTGAATGGTCTCAAAAACTCAGTATTGTTTCTTAAATTTTTTTTACAAATATTCAAAAATATCAAACAAAAAAATTCTTTTCAAAATTTTGTTCGATTTTTTTTTTCAGATTTAACAAGTAACTAATTCATTGTTTTAAAGAAAGTTGAAAAAAAATAGTTTTTTTCATTTTGAAGATGTTTAGAAGACACAATGTTTAGAAGCAATACACTTGTTCCTTTAATTCTTTTATAAAACTTTAATCAATCGGTTCGAGAAAACAGTTTAATGGATCGATTTAAAAATTTACAGGGCTATTAGGGGTACGTTATTAAACTGTTAAAAAAGCTGGAAACATTAGTCTCCCCATCAATATTTGTGAACACGCGGTAGATTTAACTAAAACAACGTAATTTGTGAACACTAAAACAACGAAAAATATTGTTTTTTTCTCTTTTCTTCAAATCAATGTTGAGTGTCAATTTTTTTCCAAAAATAGTAAAAAAGATCTTATAGGGGGTTTATTCCAGTTTTTGAAACTGCCCTTACATTCGTTGTGCAGTCATTGGTTGCTGAGATATCGATGATCAAAAACAAAAGGATCCTTTTTCATTAAGTCAGATGTCTCGACGACGAATTGACATAAAAAGATTATAAAAAAAGCAAATCGAAGTTGAATAAACAATCTATCCGTGCATGAATGGGCCCATTCATGCACTGATTTATTTAAAACAAAAATCCCCAAATTAGTGGACTAATAATAAAAAATTAAAAATTTACAAAACTCTTTCTCGTGCTACATACTTCTTAGGATTGCGTGATAACCGTAGCTCACAAAAAACATTTCACCCAAAAAAAGGTTTTGATGTTTTAAAAAAGTTTTTTAAAATCTATATTCGACCACTTTTCACTAAGCTGCAGCCTTTCAAAAAAATCACCAAAAAATCTTGGTAATTTTTTTGTTCCATTAATTTGTTTGAGAAGTGTAGATACAGTGAGAGACAAAAGTCTGGAATACATTTCTTATGGCGGATTGAGACAAGCCAATTTTATTTTTTCCTCTCCCCCTCCATCATGGATTTTCATAACGTTCTCCCTAGTTATGAGATCATTGAGTTTTTATAGTACATATTAACCCCTAATTTTCGAACGGGAAATACAAAGTATTGTACATTTGTTTCTATACGTACCATTTATTAATTCTTAACTTGTGACTTTTCTTATAGTGACAGATCATAATACGAATACATTAATTTCATTCCTTGATTTTATGAAAGAAAGTGTCAAGTTCATCTTCTTATCTGATGTATATACTATGTTATATAGTTATACTCAGAAAAAAATTTACTTTGTATTTCGTGCTTGAAAAGTAGGGGTTATAATTAAAAAAAATGTCGATGACCATAACTCGAAAAGTGATTCTCGAAACGTCGAGATTTTAATTTTAAGCAAAAAAATATATATGTATATTAACTTTTTTGTGTACACGATAACTCGAAAACGCGTTAAGATATCTCCAAATTTAGGACACTTATATACTATGACGAGATTTGGACCTGATTAGATTTTGAGCTTAATCGGTTGAGGGATTGGAGGGGAGGGTAATTCTCAAATGAAGCAATATATGCATTTCAAATTTGAGATAGATATACAACATAACAGAGTCTACAAATTTAGAGGTTGTTAACTTAATGGGGTGGGGTATTGAGGTAGTTGAAGGGGGTAGCTATTTAAAATAGGTCAAATAATTTTAACATAAGTAATAATTTAACATAAATTTTAGTAATTAGTAAGGGGCCAGAGCTCTAAAAAATTCCTACTCTTTTTCGACACTAAACTAAAATGTAAGAGACAAACACCTAACTAAAATAAAATGTAAGAGAAATACAATATTGAAAAAAAAAATTTTTTTGTGCCATGGGGAAGAAGGTCGAGGCGGTTGTTCCTTAATGTGAGTTAAGGAAGATGTTCTTGTGACGTGTCTTTTTATAGGTTTTTGAGGTTGAGGAATTCAAATATTTGATTAATAAGGCTCTCCCCTCATAAAAGGCCCATAAAAGGTCAAATATGTTGAAGAAACTTAATTGGTCAAGGGAGTCAAAAAGGCAAAATGGTTCACACCAAGAAGTTCAAGGAAGATGGATGAATAGAAGTTGACTTGGCCCAAAAGGACAAGAAGAACAAGTAGTTAACTACTTTCCTTTCCTTCTTAAAAGTAAAAGAGGTCAAGGGTGTCAATGGGGATAATCAACGAAAATAAATAAGGGTGAAGACTACGAAAATAAGGGAGGGTTTAATAGCACAAGGAGCATAGAAAAAGTCAAAGGTTCAACTTTGCATCAAACATAACGTAAAAAAGAGGTAGATACATATTTTGATAGATATTTTGTTATAAATATTTAGTACTGTTGTAAATCTAGCTAACCACAGTGTTTTTTCGAAGTTCGATGTGTTCGATTTTTTTTTATTATTTTGTAGGTATTAAACAGAGGCAAAAAACAACAAATGTTCTAACAAAGCGTTTATATTTGGCATACTTATGAAACATTTAGAAAGAAACAACTTTTCTCAGTAAACGTTTCCTTAGTTAGAAATCCAACTGGGGCGTTGGTTATCAGAGCATTCATATTTGACATACTTCTCTATTTGGACAGAAACAACTTTTCTTAGTAAAAGTGTTAGAAATCGCAACAAGTAGGTCCATTTTAAAGAATTATTTTGGAAAAATTTCAAATTTGACAGGTACCAAATAGGTATCGAAAGTCCCGTAACTCCGTTCGAATAGATACTTTTTCATCATTTTTAAAGCATAAGTTAGCCCCAAAGTTGAATTTCAGTTAATCGTCATAAAAAATGTTTCACATATGATGGACACTTTATTAAAGACACTGTAGACTAAAGACAAACTTAAATATCACAGCACCAATATTGCTGTTGCATCCTGATTAACGACATTTTCAGTTGATTCACTACCTACATTCGGTATTACACTTTCTACATGTTCATCAGTATCCTCACTTAAGCTGTCCGTGTTATACGTTTTGAGAGACCTTCTGAAGCTTCTGGCGTAAGCCATCTTGAAATACTTGCGCCTTCCTAATATATAGATGACGTAAATAGGATTAGCCAATGCCAGAAACTCAGGAATTACCTCCGTATACATCATAATATATTCCAAAAGTCTGTGTAGAACAAATATGTTCGTTATAAGATAATGTATCAACATTGGTATGTAAGAGAACACTATTATATTTGCTACTGTCAAAGCATAATCGGTTTTTAAGGAATCGCGATTCAACCTAACATATTTCTTTATAACGTTTACAATTATAAGTCCAATCACAATTACCACATAGAAAATAGTTCTGGCGTGTGTCTGTGTGTTATAAGACCAGAAATAAGGAATCCTGTTCATACACAAGGCGGTTGAGACGCCCCACTCTACGCCACATAAGAAGTACAGTCCCAAAATGAAGCCAATGTAATATTTTACGTAGAACTTCAGCCCGTCTAATTTGATTGCCGATAATAGCCAGTCAACGGCTAATATGAAAGCAAATAGAAAATACAATGATAATACAGTGCTATGTGACTGTAGGTCCATGCAATAGTAAGATATTGGCATATCCAGAGTTAAATAAAATAAAATAAATAGTAACGGGCTCTTCAAGTACAGGCACGCGTGGAGCAAAAAACAGTTGAATATATACACGTTGGCTCTTATTCTTAATTGTTTGAACCAACATATAACACACATCAGAAATATATCAGCGGATACTATTATAATGTACAATATCAGCCGTATGCTAATGACTACGCTTAAATATACAGCGTAATTAGAGTCGTAACCAGGGAGTTCTTCTTCTCCGAATGGATCTTCGTCCATCCGTGATACGTTGTAATAATCTGTCTCGGCCGTCATTGCGAAATTATTACCTGGAACAACAATTAATAATAGAAAAAAAATAAATAATATTGTTATTACAATTTATATCGTATGTGTACATCAGACATTGGCCAGTTATGAAAAATGACTAAAAGTGAGACGACAGATAGAAAGCAACAGCGTACGCATCGAAGATAATGAGGGAATAATACCGACCCTCTACCACCTATGCTGATCGTTAGAAAGAGAAGTATAGAGTTTGTCATTTTTTCCAACCGGCCAATGTCTGATGTATACATCCGATACACTTCAAAACCTATAAAATCTATAAATTAAAAACACTCAATATACTTAAGAATAAAAAGCGACCTTCTGGTCTTGTCTAGTAATTCTTTTAGATTTAACAAAGGCATCTCGTGCGGTGAATTTTCATTTAACAATCATTAGAAGATTTGGTCACTCAAGGAGTCAATTTAAAACTATTTTAGAGTTATTTGAACGGAAGAACACAATACTCCTTAAATTGTGTTTACAGGGATCCAAAAGTTATTAAATACGGTGTCCCACAAGGTACTGTCTTGGAGCCCCTACTCTTCATAACTTACATCAACAGTATATCTCATCTCGAAAGTACAGGAAAAAATACTTATGCAGATACTGTTATAAATTACAGATGATCAAGTTGGGATAAATTAAAAGATATTACAATAAATAACTTCACTACATTCAAAAAATAATGTACTGGCATGGTTGAGCTATTGGGATATTACTAGCGTAAACAAAATCCAAAGTAACAAAGAAGAAATTATTACACTTTAGGTAAATCATAAATAAATCTTTATTTTGAAATGTTTTGTAGTTAAAATTGACTATTTTTATCTAAACTCATCTTTCAATTAACCCGTATTAAAAGCCAAAAAAAAAAGAAAGCTTAATTTCTAAAATTAAACGGCCAAATTCAATATAATATAATAATATAATTCTAATTCAATAACTATAATTCAAGCTGCCAAAAATTTGTTTATATGTCATCCATATTGCAATTTTTACAGATAACTTTAAGTCAAATTTATTTAACGTGTATATTTATGTATATTTAATTTATACGAAAAATCAATCACAAAAACAGATTTTCTTAGTTTAGGTATATCACAAATGTATGAGTAACCCAACGCTGCTACAATTTCGATAGAACAACGTATCATTTGAAGAGAATCAAAATCAAAATGGTAAACTAGACTTACATTTAAAAAAGGGAAAACAATACAAACTGATAATAAAGAGATTAAAAAGGTATTCAAATCCTAATTTGAATACATTTGAAAGTACTATTTGGTGTACTATTTGGTCTGTTTTATATTAACAGTGCTCTTTGGAAAGGAATCTGTATTTGATTTTTTTCTAATGTTAGTTAGATACAGAATAAATACAGAAAAAGTGTGAATTCGACATTGTATCCTGAAAAAAAATTTAAGGTACAAAAATTTATTAGAAAACTGAAAATATTCATATATTTAAAACGCTTCAAATTATAACGATACAAAAATTGTAGAAGATATAGCTTCAGTGGCGGTTGGTGATATTTCAGTTAGCCATATGAAAACGACGCATGGGACCCACTTCACTTTTTAGGTGATGACTATACACCTCTTACAGAAAGGATTTATAGTGAAAAAGACCGTCGGCAAAGTTTGCGAAAAATTTTTCAAAAAAAACTGGAGAACACCCTGGGATCTCAGTAACGCTATGTGGAATATTTGCAGTATATTTTTTTTTTCATAATCTAGAAACAAATATAAGAGGTTTTTCGATTTGTTACAAAATATATATATTTTTTTTTTCAAAAAGTTATGGCCATTTTAATTTTGGGAAACAAAATGTTCCTATACAATTAAAATTAAAATGACAATAACTTTGAAAAAAAAAAAATGTAACAAATCGAAAAACCTCTCCTTATATTTGTTTCTAGACTATGAAAAAAAATATACTGCAAATATTCCACAGAGCGTTACTGAGATCCCAGGGTGTTCTACAATTTTTTTGAAAATTTTTTCGCAAACTTTGCTGACGGTTTTTCCACTACAAATCCTTTCTGTAAGAGGTGATTTTTTCCGACAAAAGCTCCTTTAAAAATTCGTAAAGGAGCAAAACCATTTTTTGGAGCATTTTTAAAATAACCCCATTCTATAAAAAGCGTCTATTGTGGTCTGTATTATTTTTTTAATTTATTAAATCGCGGGAACACAGTTTAAAATATCATTTAAAAAAAATTAGTACACCCCTGTATTTTTTTTTGTATATAATCCAGTTTGAACGATTTTGGTATCAAAATTAGGGTAGGGCACAAAAAATGCATTTTTAACATGACGATGTATTTCGCTTGATAATCCAAGGCCTATTGTAATATTTTATAAATTATCAAAAATTGAGAATGAGTTTTAGGAACCATTTTTTGCAGAAAAACACTCTTCAAAACTAGTGTAAACCAATTTTTGTTAAAAAAATTTAAAAATAATTTTTTCGGGACCTATTTCTAACAATGCCAATTTTTACACGTCCATTTTTATTTTCAATTGCACATAGGTATTACGCCATAGTTAGAATTAGCAGTGATCACCACTTTTTTCTACATGACCATTGATATTTTGTATATACTTAGATATAAAGAATACCGTACATTTTTTTTTTAAATTCCTTTGTATTCCCCAGTAACGGACAATTGAAAATCATTGCACAAATAAATAACTTTGGACTACAAGTGCCATATATTTTTAGAACTGGCTGTTACTGAAGAATCTAGTAATCAAGTCATGGTCAAGTCTAATGATCAAGTAATACACTGGAATCAATAATATATAAGGTGTTCTATAGTAAAAAAATGCGGATGACGTCATGAAGAAAAACGTGGTGATGTCACCGCTAGAATTTTGATATATTATATCGTATATTTAATCATATGTTTGAATATTTTACGAGAATTTGTAGACAAATTCATTTACTTGTTTGTACATGGCCGGCTCCCGTACGCTATAATTAAAACTAGCGATGACGTCACAACATTTTTTTCGTGCATGATGTCATCGACCTTTTTTTTAACAGTGTCCGCCATAATGTTGGAACCATATGGGATTTTTTTTCATATTAGGGTTTGATAAAAAATTTTGGTGACAATCACTTCTGCTTCCAAAATAATTTAAAATGCGCCAATTCAAAGGTAACATCTGGCAACTGTCAAATTTGTGATTTTCCAAAAAAAATCTTTTGAAAATGGCCTAAATTGTTAATATTTCGAAAATGTCACTAAGAAAGTATGTTCCTAATGACATTTTACGCCTATATGCCGATTTTGAGCGAAACATTTTAATATCCAAAAATTTTTATATTTTCGAAGTTTTTGATTCACTCCCGCAACTCACTAATTTAAAACACTTCAAAGCACTATAAAGTCTACCATTGCAATGGATATTGTGCTAATGATATTCGAAGGTATCGTTGGTTTTGAAGATTATTGATTCTTAATCGAAATAAATTAATAATAAAAAAAAATTTTCAAAACAAGCTTTTATTTAAATGCTCTAAGAAGTGTAATGTAATAAGTTGATGGGTTTGATTCAATTTAAAGTTTATTTTCTTCTTTTTAGAGCATTTAAATAAAAGCTTGTTTTTAATTTTTTTTTTATTATTAATTTATTTTTTATTTTTTAGTTATCGTCGTGTTTTTGTATCTAAATGTTTCTCAAATTATTCATATTATCCCTAACCTATACCAAGTTATAACTCTTTAAAATTGGTATGGTGGCCATCTTGTTTTTCGCCATTTTGAATTTTTTTCACCGCCGCTAGAATTTGCCTAGGGTATAGGTTGATATTAGTTTAGACACGACCCCGCTAAGTCTTACCGTTTAGCCGGGCAGTAGTACACCATCTCCTCGAAGGGTTAAACTCAGACGTCAGTTTATTCGTATTCTTCTTAGCAAACCTTTCATTTCATACCCACACATTATGAGAGTGCTTAAAAATAACTAGTCCGCCATCTTGAGCGGTCCGCCATATTGGATTTAGAGTGGTCATTTTATATTTCGTATTCTCAGCAAATCCTTTCATTCGATACCTATATCATGGGAGTACACAAAAAATAACTAGTCCGCCATCTTGGGCGGTCCGTCATATTGGATTTAGAGTAAATTCATTTTATTTTCTTATTTCTTCTCAGCAAACCCTTTCATTTGATACCCATATCATGGGAGTGCGCAAAAAATAACTATTCCGCCATCTTAGACCGTCGGCCATTTTGAATTTAGAATGTCATAACTTAGCTAACCATGCATTGTCATCCAAACTAAACGTGTATGCAAAATTTCATCTCAATCGGTTGAGTATAACTACTTTAAAATTCAGTTGCAAAATTTGACCCGAACATACATACAAACAAACAAACAAACAAACATACATTGCAAGTTAAATGAAAGCTTGTAAAAAAAGGTACTCTCTGGATTATTTTCCAATTTCCAAAAAAATCACCCATTGTTTTTCAACGGTTTTTTTATTAAACTTTATTTTGTTAGTATAAAAATAATGGTTTTAATACCACTTTGGCGAATCTTAACACGAAACAATACTTAAAAATAACAAACAATAAATAAATCACTTTAAAAAAAGAACTTAATATGGAAAAATCATACCAGCTGCATAAATCTTACATCTCTGTGTGGCTTCCTTCATTTTTCATGCATTTTTCAGGTCGGCGGTTCAATTCCCTGACAGAATTTAGTAAGAACTGCCTAGAAATATCTGTACGTATGTATTTCTCTTATAACATTTATTAAATTACCCACATTTTGAAAAGGCCTCCTTTTGTACACTTGTTCCTTTAAATATCCCCAAAAGCAAAAGTCCAATATGTCCACAGTATGCATTTGAAGCATTTTAAGTGTTTTCAGATTAGTTAGTTACGGGAGTGAATCAAAAGCTTATACAGGGTGTCCCGTAAAGAATGGGCCATACTTCAGAAATAGCTTCACTGGGTCAAATAACCTGATTTAGCTCAACTTACCTTAGTACCATTGTGCTTCCTTAAAAAGTTATGTGCCTTGAAAAAAATTGTTTTATTCCATTTTTTCTGTTAATTCTGTCAATTTTTAAGTTATTTCACGTAAAATTGGTATAGGGAGACTTTTGGAATAGCCTAACATGAATATGATGTCATTTCTCGCGTGAAACGTACAGGGTGTTAACAACCCCTGTACCACTTATTATTCTCATTATATTTTTTTTGTTATCACGAATTTTGACAATATTTTCTATATCTTTCAAGAGTTTTCTTGAAAGAACCATCAATTTACTGCAAAAATGGTATACCTGTTCCATGACGCTAAATCGCACCGTTTTCGAGAAAATTAAGTTTAACTGTAGTACTGCAGAATGGACCAGTATTATTTTTATTAAATTTAAAATGTGTTAATCTAGTAGGTAACTGTCATATCATGTTAGTTTCAATTTGATACTATAAACAAACATTTTTATTGTTCTTTTATGGTGAATTTATTGTTTGTTGCAAGATGCCCCGACATAACTTATTTACAAATAGTGAAATGACTGACATGGTGGCAATCTACGCCCAACAAAATTTTAGCGAACGCGCTGCAGCCAGTAGTTACGCAGATACTTATCCAAATCGCAGACAACCGAATCGGAAATTATTTTCAAGACTATTCTCAAGATTAAGAGAAACGGGAAGCTTTCGTCCTAGTCGTCATTATGACCGACCTGTAGTTCATAACGTGCAGCAAGAGGAAGTAATATTAAATATTGTTGAAGGTGAACCAACAATTAGTATCCGCAGAATGTCTGCTAATATTTTACTACTCGTAAGTCGCAGTACAACATGCAGAATATTACATGAGCAGCAACTTCGACCGTACCATTATTCACCCGCTCAAAACTTATTACCAGGTGATTTTTTAGCAAGAATGCAATTTTGCGAATTCATTTTAAGGCGAAATAGGCAAGATGCATATTTTGTAAACAAAATTTTACGGATGAGGCGACATTTACTCGTAGAGGGATATTCAACAGAAAAAATTGTCACATATGGGCTGATCCAAATCCAAATGCCAATTGGGTGAGGCACTTTCAACATGAATTCAAAATTAATATTTGGTGTGGGATATTTGGCGATTATCTTGTGGGTCCTTTCGAACTCCCAGAAAAATTGAATGGTCAGGATTATCTAAACTTCCTTCAAGAAAATTTAGTAGATTTACTAGAAGAAGTTCCTTTAGACGTTCGTGCTAATATGTGGTATTTACAAGATGCCGCACCGGCCCACTGTCCTCTTGCAGTTCGGAACCATCTAAATAATGTATTCCCACATCGTTGGATTGGAAGGGGAAGTGAACATGCATGGCCTCCACGAAGTCCAGATTTAAATGCAATGGACTTTTTTTCTGGGGGTATATTAAAAATCTTGTGTATTCTGGTGAAGTTGTCAACACAAGAGCCGAGCTTAGGCAAAGAATAGGTGCAGCTGCAAACACGATTCGAAATCTGCCGCCGTCGTTTTTTGCAGTTCGAAGAATTGTTTTGAAAATATGCCAGAAATGCATTGAGTGCAATGGTGGATATTTCGAAAAATTGCTTCAACGACATTAAATGTTAGTTTTATTTTCTAATACTGTTTTTTTAATGTGCCTGTCTGTTAATTACTTAAGAATTACTTAAACACATATAAATATGTCTTATTTTTAAATGTGGAAATTTTGCAGTTTTCTCTAAATACTATGGATTTATTAGTAGTATAAAACTGTAAGTAATCTATTGTGACGGATACCTACTAGATTAACAGACTTAAAATTTTATGTAAAGAGAATATATAGCCATTCTGCAATACTACAGTTAAGCTTAATTTTCTCGAAAACGGTGCGATTTAGCGTCATGGAACAGGTATACCATTTTTGCAGTAAATAGATGGCTCTTTCAAGAAAACTGTCAATATTGTCAAAATTCGTGATAACAAAAAAATATAATGAGAATAAGAAGTGGTACAGGGGGTTGCTAACACCCTGTACGTTTCACGCGAGAAATGACGATCATATTCATATTAGGCTATTCCAAAAACCCCCCTATACCAATTTTACGTGAAATAACTTAAAAATTGACAGAATTAGCAGAAAAAATGAAATAAAATATATTTTTTTTCAAGGCTCATAACTTTTTTAAGGAAGCATTATTTACGGGACACCCTGTATATAAATATAAAATTTTTTTGATATCAAAATGTTTCGCTCAAAATCGGCATATAAAATATCGTTAGGAACATAATTTCTTAGTGTCATTTATCGAAATATTAACAATGTAGGCCATTTTCTAAAGATTTTTTGGAAAGTCACAAATTTGACAGTTACCAGATGTCGACATTGAATTGGCGCATTTTAAGTTATTTTGGAAGTGATTCACCAAAATTTTTGATGAGTCACCAAAAGTTTTTATCAAATTCTAATATTAAAAAAATCCCTTATAGTTCCAACTTTATTGCGGACACTGTATATTATTTATTCTATTATAGAATACTTGTAGTCTAAAGTTATTGATTTGTGAGTTGATGTTCAATGGTCTCTAACTCACAAACGAATAGACCATAAATATTACACATTTTTTTTTAAATTATCTGTTAATGGAGAATGGAAAAAGGAAAAATGTTCTATTTAAAAAATTATCGATGACGTCTCGTACAGAAAAGTGGTGCCATCACTACTACTTCTAATGATAGCGTAAGACGCGCATTTAAAAATAAAAATTGACGTGTCCAAGAATTTTTCCAAAATATTTTTAGTTAGAAAAATATAGAATTTATGCAAACCTTCAAGTCCTCACTTATATTACGTATAATTGTATAATATATAAGTCGGTTAAATTATAAAGGGAAGGCAGAATTGTGTTTATATTTCATGAAAATCATCCCTTGAGATATAGGGAATTTTCAGTAAATTTTCTAGCGCAATGAACTCCAGATTTTTCAACAATACACCTTGTATCTTCTTACACGAGTTCACAAATATTGCCACAAGGTATATATTGTGTCGAAATTTATGCAAAATCCAATTATGTAAAAGTATACAAGGTGTACTTCCAATAAAACCAGAAGGGCTATTCAGATGTTCAACATATAAAAGTGAGCTCACTAACTTCTAGTGGACCTATTTGCCTAAAATGTTCTTCCTAAAAATAAAAAGAATGGCAGGCTGGTACATGGCTCCGTGGACGCTCGGTAGATAAAATATTACATATACAAAAAAATTAAACAACATAAATTCATATTTTTTGTTATTAATACTTTTACTTTCCCTTATCTACGAAAAAAAAATAAATTCAGATTATATTGTTTCTTACCCCCATGTCGGCTCGTAAAATTGGGAATAAACCGCTTTTGAACTCTGCGAAACAATTATTTTCCGAATTGAATTTTATATATAAAAAAACATCTATAAAATGAAAACATCGAAAAAACCACTCTCTTTATGTTTTAAGAAAATTATTTTACAACGCAGAACAAAAAGATAGGAATAACGCGTTAATAAATATTTCACTTACCTCTCGAAACAAGAAATATGCAAATCACAAAAAAACATCATATAATGAGTAGGTATACTGCCTGTAGCAATTATATGTTGCAAATGATGCTTTGAACTATTAAGGTCAAATTTACGCCTACCAATAATAGGATCAAATGTACACGTAAAACTGGTAATTAAAATATGCGCAAAATTAAATACTGATATCATATTAGATATTCACCATTATTACTCCATGAAAATTAGCTATATTTCAGAAATTACAAATGTTGCGTAAGGGATAAGTAGGCTGTTAAAGTACAACAAAGGGGCAAAAGTAGTGCACAAAATCGATAAAACTGAAACACACATGTTTTAGAAAAAAAAATTTGCAAACAAAAGTGCAAACAAATTTTACCGCCTTACTTTTATTTTAAGAATTTTACTTCAATTTTAGAAGAAAATCGAACTGGAACTTATGAGACACAATTTTTGATATTACTAAAAATTAACTGTAACATTATTGTCTCTTGACTTCTTGACAATAGTCAAGTCCATCTACAAATCACTAAGTACATTGTGAATTACTTCTTCCGTAATTTGTCTAATTTCGCATCGTATTCTGTTCTTTAAATCTTCTAAATTTTGTGGTCTGATGTATAGACATTTGCTCTCAATAATCCACAAAAGAAAATAGTCCAGAAGCGTAAGATTTGGAGATATCGTAGGCCACTCTATTAGCCCCTTTTCTACCAAACCAACGCTCAGCAAAAGTTTCACTCATGTAATCTCGAACAGGTTCTACGAGTGACATATCTTTCTTGAAAAAAGAATGAGCCTTATACTTTACTGTTGATTATTCCTGCTCAAACATTTGGCTTTTGTGAATGTTGAGAGTAAACCTCCTTCATCCAATAGGGATTATTTGTACTCCATTACCTTCAGTTTTGCTTGTTAATGATACAATTTAAACAAACAGTTTCTTCATCCGAAAATATCCATTGCTTCATCGGAGAACTGTATTCGCCGAGTGTAACTTTAAGCAGTGGAGGCTCATGGGTGTGTTACATGGGTGGGCACAGGGTGTGTCAGTGGGATTACTTATTAGCTACCAATAATTAGCGCAGCAGGCGAAAATTTTTAAAATTTTCAAGGTCATGCGTTTTACTGACACTTCAGAATTTCAATGAAAAATTCTTTTATAGAAAAAATATCGACTTTCACAAGAATAATTTTTGGGATTTGGTAACTTTTTGAAATAATATTTAGTCACGAATATTGAGGGCTTAAATATATTAAAATAATGGGTGGCAACATGTGAAAAAAATTTGATATAGGTATCTTACCGATATTTGTAGAGGAAATCAGCTCGCCTATCCTTATTGTTCATAAAAATGTTAATCGCATTTTCATTAAAGTCTCGGATTCGTTTCACAAAATTTAATACAATTAATTATTTGGTTTGAAATATGTCTGTTTTTATCCACATTTTCATTGTGACGTCTTGTATTTTCACGATAAGCACTATCAAGCTGTTGCCTTATGTCTACCTTTCCCAACACACTAAAATCTAAGATGTTATGTAAATATTTTTCATTGTAGCTAGCTAGCATGTTTCGTAGCTCGTTCATTTAAATGCTTTAAATCACTCACCCCTTCTTGAGTCCATGCATTTCGGTTGCCACCCATCACTAAACAAATAAAACAAAACAGTTTGTTTGTTTTAGGACACATAACCACTTATATCTGTCGTAGACACTACTATTAAAATTTCGTGAATAATTTCGCGATTTTCCTACGTCTGTTTTGGAAATAATCAAATCGGGTATGGGCCTTCCTAACCGTTTAATTTCCGTTCGGATCTCGTATGTAATATCTTTGTTAGTCAATAAAAAGTCCACCGAATTCATTTTGAAACGTTTCACAATCAAAAACAGTAAAAACACACTTCTCAGCGAAGAAAATAAACAATCACTAAAAAAGGTCACTCAACAAGTGTGACGTTCAGCTGATTTTCGAAAGATTTAACGACGTCTGTCTGCTGCAATTGTCTCCAAACATACCAGTCACTAAAAAAGCCCGTTTAAAAACGAGGGCTGGGATACTGTGTGCCTTCGGCCACGCGCGCGAAATGCGACTACGGTGGCTCGATGCGAATTCAGACTACGGTGGCTCGGTGTCGATCGATAGTCTGTCATATATATGTGATAAAAATCATTATTTGTGGTATAAAAGGAATAATAATTAGAATATGAATAGTTTGTCGTATACAATTAATTGATATTATTGTAAGAGTAATTTATAGTAAATTAACACAAAAAGAAATATTTTCTATTGAAATTTGGGCTGGGCACGTGCCCCTGTGCCCTTTATCACCAGCCGCCACTGACTTTAAGTATATAGATGATACTTTTCTCTTTTAAGTAAGTGTAAAACTGATTTTTGGCTACCTTTATTTTCAGCGGCAATTCGTCTCGAACTAAGGTGAGTATTTTCTTCAATTTTCAACATAACTAATTTTCCGTCAGTACCAGTTTGCGGACGGCCAGGTATTGGAAGATCTTTTACGTAGCCAGTTTCTCTCTACTTCTAATTCTGTTAACAATAGTTCAATGAATAGGTCGATGTGGATACTTCGCATTAAATAAATCGCAAACTTCTTGTTGTGTTGGAATTTTATTGCCTTATCCTAATTTTATATTTGAATACCTACTCAAATAATCTCACCAGAGTTGAATAATTTTCGATATGTCAGGATCTCTTCAATTATCTTTGTGATTAAATTAAACAAGAGGTTGCTCTTAGTTTTTGATCGTATTTTACTTTCTTCACATATAGTCATAATTCTACTCGTATACCATTAAAAATTTAAATTAAAAACGTAATTTTAGGCATAAAACAATATAAGGAATATAATTAGAATACATCTATTTATATTCTGGAATGTAATGTATGTTAATAAAAGTTAGCCAAACTATGAATATAAAAATTAAATGCTACATTAATAGTTACATACCTAATACTTCAAATATGATAGTTATGTTGCCCGTGTACAGGGTAAATAAATGTACAACATTTATAATAACTAAATAAATGTACAAGGTAAATGTAAATGTACAACATTTATAATAACAGGGTATTATAAATGTTAACCCCTCTTTATTTTTGTTATTTCTGGCCGATTTGGTTCTTTCAAAAAGTGGGGTGGAACGAGTTTCAACGTAGTTTCCGAATCTGTTAACGGTTTTTGAAATTTTTTGAAAATATACGATGTGTGACAAAAAATATGATTTTTTTTAAATGGAACACCCTATATATTCGTACATATTTCAATTTATGGTTCTTTTCTGAATACAAATATACATAATTATAGCACATTTGGATAAGGATTTTCTGAGTGATGACGAAATATGTAAAATGACACATCTAAACCGTATTACCCTATTTTACGAAGTAGCCTATGGAAACAAAATTTTAATTTTGTATAAACGTCAAACTGGTTAACATTAGTCAGTGGTTTTTTCTGTTGGGGTTTTTTTAATTTAAAATTGTGTGCTAGAAAAAACGTATTATGCCTTATAATAGTTTAGAAAATAGGCGTAAAATTTTAGAAATATACTTATATTGCAATAAAAATATGACTGCTTCACAAAGGGAATTTGGAAGGCGGTATCCTGATCAGACTGTGCCTGCTAAAGTGACGTTCAAGAAAATTTACAATAAATGTTGTAATACAAATTCATTAAATAATGCGTGTAGAAGAAAAACGAGGAATGTTATTAATGAGGAAATACAGATGCATATTATTGGTCATAGAAAATCCAAGTCGGTCTACTTATTCTATATCTAAAGATTTAAATTTAAGCCAGAGCAGCGTTATGCAACTTTTAAAAAGGAATAAATATAAACCTTTTCACATCTTTCCTGTTCAACATATAACCGAAAATGATCATCAACAGAGAATAAATAGTGTTTTGTCAACAAATGATCGAAAGATATAGGTACCTCATGAAAACCATGATTTTTTGCATAATGTGTTTTGGACTGATGAGTCGTCCTTTTCTACTGATGGTTTATTTAACAGCCATAACAATCATCATTAGGCCACAGAAAGTCCTCATATGGTAAAAAAAAACAAGCAAAGGCAAAAACAAAAAGCAAGGACGTAATGTATGATGCGGGATACACCGAAACAAAATAATTGGTCCATTTTTTTTAAATACTCTCACAGGTGAAGTTTGTCTTAACTTACTACAAGAACAAGTTGAAGAATATTTGGATAACTTGCCAGTTGTTTTAAATTTAAGAACAATCTGGTAGCAAGACGGACCGGACCTCCCCCACATAACGTTAGGCCTGTGACGAACTACTTAAACCAAAATTATAATCTACGGATTAGAAAAAAATGGTCCCATTCATTGACCAGCAAAAAGCCCCGATTTAAATCGGCTAGATTTTTTCCTTTGGGGGTACTCTCAAGAACAATATTTATAGCGAAGAACTATCGGGGGACACTGTGCAATTAGAACAGCTCATACGACAGGAAGTAAATATTATTAACGAAAATGCAGGGGTATTAGAAAGCGTCCGATTACATTTTTTACAGCGATGTTTCAAATTCATAGAAAATAATGTTGAAGATACAATGTAATAATTATTTTCTAATGTTTGTAAGTTTGATGTTTCTGTTTTATTTGTATCCTTCTGTGTCTGCTTTTGTTTTATATTTTGTTGTGACATATTTGTTAAATATATAATATATATCTTGGATAACCGCTAATTATGCATAAGTAATAAATATTTAACAAATTTACAAATAATTTACGAATAAACAATTTTAGACATTGGAAATAATTTTTAACCACTTTGGCGTATATACAAAATTAAAATTTGCTTTCGTAGGCAACTTATAATATATGATAATATGTAGATTTGTTGTTTTACATATTTCATCATAACTCAAAAACTCCTTATCCAAATATGGTATAATTATATATATATATTTGTATTCAGAACAGAACCATAAATTGAAATATGTACGAATATACAGGGTGTTCTATTTAAAAATATTATACTTTTTGGTCACACCTCATATATTTTACAAAAATTTCAAAAACCGTTAACAGATTCGGAAACTACGTTAAAAATCGTTCGAAACCACTTTTTTAAACGAACCAAATCGGCCAGAAATAACTGAACAGAAAAATAAAAGGGGGTCAACATTTATAATACTTACCCGGTACATATATTTTAAAAGAATTCGCAGTAATATGAGATTTAACATTCGGTCAGTCAGTCATTCAGTTACCAACTAGGTTGTTTTAGTCAGTAGGTATACCCGAATTTGGTAGAAAATAAAATACATAAATACATAAATGTACAGTAAACTGCTAAAAAAACATTTCTTCTTAACTTCCAGCAAAACCTTGTAAATTATGCACTGACCGTACCTGATAACATACGCTGGGACTCTCCCGTGGCGGGATAGAGGAAAGACTATATGCAATTTATATTATTTTTATATATATATATATATATATATATATATATATATATATATATATATATATATATTTATAGCGTAGCGAGCGTTCCATTGTTCGATTACTCGTAGTATTAGACCACCATGCGACGGACGAACGCCGAGTTTAAAATAATTTTATGTGTCGTGAATTATTAACTAAAAAGTTTGTACATGTATTTTGCACCGTGTATGTATTTCTTTTAGAGTTCGTGTAGTGTATTTACGTATTATCTGATTTTGTGTGGATTTTTGCAATCATTACAATTTCTGAATAGACTGAAAGAGATGATTGAAAATTACCCGGATTTTACAATAGACAGATCACATATTTTTTGTATTCCTTGCAATTGTCGATATATATTTCGTAGACGTCGAGAGTGTGAGAAACATTTGGATTCGAATATCCATCAACAAAATATTACTGGTACTGTTAGAAAAGAGAAATGTTGGTTTGATTTGTGCATAATGTTTTGCGCATGTAGCCTTTAGTGGAACGTGGTCGACAATATTTACTTTAAACGTTTTTTGCCAAATATGTATCCGATTTTCCATGGCCAATTATCCATACACTCCGTAAAACATATTTACAGAAAACATGTCAGTGTCATAGGAAATATTAAATAAGACATACATATGTAATAAATTACTGTGACTGACAGTGGAAGAAACAACAGATATTTGCGGTAACAAGGTATTTAATGTTTTGATACGAATTTTAGTTGTTTTCAGATATTTCGCCCCCGATATTGATAGGTACTAAATGGGTTTTGTAAACAATGACTAAAAGTATAGAAATAGTAGTAGCACGAGCATTGTCCTTTGTAGAAGTACATCAGTTTATTATTATCGTCCTCTGTCCATGTGAACTATTTTGAATTTACAGCTTTAACTTCAGTAGATGTGGAACGATCAGTTTCCCTCTATAACCATCTATACTGGACAAATCGCTCACCTTTAACGAGAATAAATGCAGAAAGACTAATGGTTGTGGCAACGTACGCTCAAGCAATGAAGACAATCGGTGTTTCTGAATGATACAAGCAATAGGTATGTTCATTATTAACACATTTTTCTCCTGTCTTTCTGGTCTCTCATATGCCCTTCCGTCAATGACATAACTGATTACGAGTCCGACCCTACGTTATAGCATAGTTTATAGGACCCTACTCAGTACTACAGACTAGCAAAATTTTCGTAAACAAAATTTAAATACATATGTGTTTAGACGAATATTCAGATTTTTTTTAAAATAAACTATTATACAATAATAATCACTCACTTAGTCACAGTAGAGTTTTTCACAAATTATTTTAATTACATACATATTATCCAATAGTAGAATAGTAGAATATTAGGTACTACATATTAAGACCAGACAGATTAAGATCATAATTTTTCGACCACTCATAAAAAAGAAAAAATGAATGAGTTTCAAAAAATGTGTGGCCATGACGTAGTTACTCAAATTGCACTTTTCCAGTGAAAAGTCAGAAGAGATATTTTACTGCTACATTTTGTTACGCGATCTTCATCTAAAAAGTGTTAGGTATATTTTAACGTTTAGTTGTTAACGTTTCGATTTGACTTCTTACTTAATTTCTTAAAAGGTTCTTATGTAAAGATTATATAAGCATTTTTATTTGACGTATTAGGTACGTCAACTTTTTGCCGACATACAAAGACAATAAATTTTAATTCAAATTCCACTACCTGGATGTAGAATCAAATAGGTACTATTTGAATATTATTTGATGTAAAATTGTAACTACACTCAGAATGTGACGACAAAGAAAAAAACAATTATTATTTGTTGTCAAATTCCACAAAACCCTGCTAAATAAATAAAAATGTACAAATTAATTAGCCACCAATTTCAACGAACAGGATTTTTGGAACTGAAATGAGAATATATCTGTGTGCACACGACCCAGACGATAAAATTCGAAGTTTTAACTGTAAATCCTAAAATTATTCCTCTAAGTAATGATAAATAAATGGTAATTCCAATAAATCACCCAATAATTCATCCGATTCAGATTAAAGCTCCGACAAAAGTTCTAGCCCAACGGCACAACATAATTAATTCAAGCTTAAGATTCCGCAAAATATTATATCGCCTCTGGCTGAATTTTAAGTTGGTGCCGATTTTGAAGGGGAAATTAATTATAAAGTAATCCTCGCATCCTCGCAAATTCTTCGCGAATTTAAATAGTAGGCTGTATCCACCGGAATATGATATTTATGAGGTGTGTAAATTAAGTAATGGGACTGGCAACGTAGCGCCCGATCTATCAACACTGCAGAAACAGGACTTTAGTCATTTGTTTGTTCTTTGTGACTGTTTCCGTAAACCGTTTTTTCTAGTGCATTTTAAAATGACTGACATTAATTCTGAGCAAAGATCTACTATCAGGTTTTCCTTCAACACGCCAACGGAGACAGTGTTTTTTCAAGAGCACAGGTTTTTCGGTGGTTTAAGGCATTCTCAGACGGAACAGAGTCGATTGAAGACAAACTACGCAGCGGAAGGCCTTCATCTTCAATAACCGATGAAAATGTCGATAGAATACAAGATCTTGTGCTTTCAGATCATTTATTGACGACAAAAATGATCGGGAAGAGTTAAATTTGAGTCACATCAGATTTTCACTAACGAATTGGGGATGAAAAAAATCTGCGCAAAAATGGTTCCAAAGAACCTTTCGCAGGAACAAAAGGACATCAGGAGAGAAAGGTATCTTAACTTTTTGGAATCAATTGAAGATATTCCCCATTTTATGGAATATTACTGGTGATGCGACTTGGGTGTTCGTGAGTGAGTATGTTCGTCCGGGTGAGTATGACCCGGAAATCAAGCGCCAAACCATGGAATTGTCCACAAAGAGTTTGTGCATCCAGGACAAACAGTAAATCAACACTTTTAGAGAGAGGTTCTTGAAAAACTTCGAAAAAGGGTCATGTGTTTGAGACCAAACATCAAAAACAACTGGATGTTGCATCACGACAATGCACCTTGTCACACAGCCACTTCAGTAAACGAGTTTTTAAGTTTTTAGCCAGTAAAAACATTCCTGTGGTTCCTGATTTGAGTACTTGCGACTTTTTTCTCTTCCCGAGATTGAAAAATCGCCTCAAGGGACGGCATTTTGGGACCATAGAAAACATTCAAACGGCTGTAACAGACAAGCTGAAGGCTATTCCAGCATATGAGTTCCAGGGGTGCTGCTATGAGGAATGGAAAAACCGTCTCCAGCACTGTGTAGCTTCTTCCCAAGGAAGTTATTTTGAAGGAGACAATACTTGAGAATTCTGTAGACAGAAACAATTTACTTTCTCGCCCGAAAGAAATGCCGCTTGTATAAAATAATTACATTTAATTTAAAAAATATGCATCCGTTCATATTTTCCGTTCTTTTCAATTCCTTTTGATCAGAGATGGTTAAATTTTATATTTAGAATGAAAGGACTTATAAACGGTAGTTTAAGTCCTGTTTTTTAAAGGATTCTAGAAGGTAATGCCGCGACCCTAATTTTTTACTTCAAGGCTATGTTTGAACTAAACTACTTGTCAAAATTAGCGTAACACTCTTTAGATTAGCGCCAGCTGCGTTCTATTCGAGTTAGGGATTTGCTGTTTTTAATTTTATGTAGCATATAAGATTGGGTTGAATGCCCCAAAGGCGCTACGTTGTGACTTAAACGGTTCGCCATCCACACCCCAAGAACCAACTCCATGTCGAAATTTGAATTCGCAATATTTTGACAGCAATTTCAGAGACATACAGGATGGACTAAGAAGGAAGCTGTCGGGTGAAAACTCCATCTCGGCACACATTAAGACCTCCTCGATAAGTTGTGTGTATTTGGTCGCTGTCCCATCTCATCAACCCATTTCCAGACCCCATAAGCCACTCCTTTACATTTACGCAGCGTTTTGCGTGGTTTGACCTCTGTTGGGCGAATTTATTGATCTTAATGCTGCCTAATAAATTTGTGTGGGGTTCCACAACTCACTTTCTCAATTTGCTGCGTGGGATGTCTATTTGTCTCGAATTCATGTCATAGCATTTCTTGAAGGCTCTTAAACTTGACGGGACCCACTGTGAACGATTCGTTGAGCGCCAAATGTGATATTCCATCTCCAACCTACCCCCTGAAAATTTGCCGCGCTGAGGGCTTGTAAGCAGGTCTTAATGCGTGCTGTGACTCTGAAAACCTTCCTGAGGATGCTTGAACCCCCTTTCGGCCCAACTCGAATCGTTTGTCTGCTTCATATCCTTTTTTGCGTCCCATTGTAATCTTTTTTGACTCCCTCCAAAAAATCTTTGGGTGGGTGAAAATTCCTGAAAGAGGGCTCGTTGGGTAGGCGGAACCTTCCTTTGCACTTGTTTGAATCGACAAACGTGATATTCGCGAGAGATGGTACGCGCGGCAAGTGTTCATTGGTTAACGCCTGCGAAGTAGGCCACTCAAATATGCTCTAGCTCGTAAAATTAGTGGAGTAAGGTGCTGTTTCGGTGGTCTGCCTCGTAGGTGTTCATGAGCACAGGTCGCAGTGAACACTTGTCGCGCGCACCAAGCCCCTCTTACGAATTTGGCGATTATCGATTCACACAAGTACAAAGGAAGGTACCGCCTACCCAACGACTCTTTCAGTAATTTTAATCCGCTCAAAATGTTTTTGGAGGTGGTCAAAAAAAGAGGGTGATGGGACGCAAAAGAGGGTTTGAAGGAGACGGACGACACGGGGTGTGCCAAAAAGAGCTCAAGCATCCTCAGGAAATCTTTCTGAGTGGGGTGGGTTGGATTTTTTGAGAGCCTTGTATACGTGTATTTCTTGCCCGTGCATACGTACGCCACTGACCGTGCCTAGTAACTCTCCGCACTGGGACTCTACTGCGCCACTCCCGTGCGGGTTCAGGAACGACTAGATACGATTTATCCATATATCGAAGAGACGATTCCGTAGTATCTTTACGTTAGCTCGATACGAGTGGATGGACGGTAGGATGCCAAGTTTACAATAATTTTAGGTGTCGTGAGTGACTAACTAATTGTAAACGTATTTTGCACCGTGTATACAGTATGTGTAAAACCGACATTGGCCGGTTGTGAAAAAAGACAAATTATACACTTCTCGTTCTAACGACTAACGTAGTACGGTGAGAGGACCAGTCTTATTCCCTCACTACCTTCAATGCGTATGTGTTTGCTTCTAATATGTCGTCTCACTTCTGTTTGTCCTTTTTCATAACTGGCCGTATTGTCGGCTTTTCACATACTGTATATTTTAGAGTTCGTGTAGTTCGTTTACATATTATCTGATTTTATACGAATTTTTGCAATAATGGCACGAAAATTACGAGGATTTTACATAGTTTATTTATTCCTTGCAATCGTCAAGATATATTTCGTAGAAGCCGAGAATGCACTTTGAGGCCAAACCGAAAAAAAACCCGGACGAATGTCCAAAAAGTCAAGTAATCGTCTTCAAATTGATGACTTGGGGGTTTTTTGGGGTAGCTGATCACGACTAACAATTGCAATATTCAAGATGGCGGACAATATTTGGAAAAAATCTTCAATCTTGGTATATGTGGGTTTTTAATTAACGCAATACTTATTATTATTATTTTTTATTTTTGTTTTTTACTTGAAACCAAAAAAAAAATGTTAAATAATAATTTATTGACATAGATTTACAGTGCTTCTTTCAATTAACAAGTTTTTAATTCACACATGAAATGAAAATTATTCAGTAAATTCGACAACCAAAATGAATATATGTATTTACATATTGCACGGTTTGTAATTCAGTACAAAAAATCGTGTTCATAATCAGACAGCATTTGATACATCTGATTCACTTGTACTACTGTCGTCCATTTGTAGTTGCTCAGCAATATTTTCATACGTAGCTGATTATAATTACAGTCAATTTTCAAAATATAAAGTAAAAAATATTAAAGTACTGAGAAATACAAAAACATAGAGAATATACATTTTTTATCGACTAGTTTCTGTATAAAAATTGAAAATGCGCATAAGAAAAACAAGAGTTTCAAGTTTCAACCAGTTGAATCCCGCTCCGCTGCTGCTGTGTAAGCTGTCGTACGGACTGTTTAACTCTTTAGAGAAATAGAGGAATGATAAACTAACCAGAGAGGAGGACATATGTTTGAGATATGTTTTTTAGTGTACACTATTATACATACATGTACATCTCGAAACTCGTTTACTGAAATGGCTGTGTGACAAGGCGCATTGTCGTGATACAATATCCAGTTGTTGTTGATGTTTTGTCTCACACGCATGACCCTTCTTTAAAGAAACTCTCTGTAAAAGTGGGGACAATTATCTGGCTATCAAAAAAGCAATCATCATGTATTTGATCTTCGACTTACTCATTCTTGCTTTTTGGGGTCTTGGAGAGCTTGAAGTGTGCCATTTGATGCTCTGGCGCTTGGATTCCGGGTCATACTCAAACACTCAAGTCTCATCACCAGTAATGACACGTTCCATAAAATGAGGATCATTTTCAATCGATTCCAAGAAGTCAAAACACATTTCTCTCCTGATGTCCTTTTGTTCCTGCCAAAGGTTTTTTGGAACCATTTTTGTACAGATTTTTCTCATCCCCAATTCGTTAGTCAAAATCTGATGAACAGTGATGTGATTCAAATTTAACTCTTCCCCGACCATTCTCATCGTCAACCGACGACCTGAACGTACAAGATCCCGTATTCTATCGAAATTTTCATCGGTTCTTGAAGATGAAGGCCTTCCGCTACGTGGTTCATCTTCAATCAACTCTCTTCCTTGAGAATGAAGAAACCACCGAAACACCTGGGCTCTTGAAAAAACACTGTCTCCATAGGCATGTGGAAGTTTTGCAAAAGTATCCGTTGCTCTCTGTCCAAGTCTGAAGCAAAACCTGAAGCACACCGTTGCTCAAATTTAATGTCATTCATTTTTAAAACGCAGTAGAAAAAAACGATTTACGAAATCAGTCACAAAGAAAAAAACGAATGACTTTAACAAGTTCAAGTTTGTATTGAAATATGTTAACCTACCGCCCTTCCAAGTCCTGTCTTCGCAGTGTTGCTAGATCGGGCGCTACGTTGCCAGTCTCATTACTTAATTTATACACCTCGTATGTGTGTAAATATGTATCACATAATGTAAATTTTTAGTCGATACCTTAAAACATTCTCGAGTTATTGCATACATAAAAAAGATTATCATATAGAGCATAGTTTCTCGCAATATCAAAATTGCGATTTTCAGAACATTTTACGCCAATTCGGGAAATTAGATTTAAAAAAATAATTTTCATTCCATTGGGCACATGACTGCAAAAACAAACCAACACAAGTTGACAAAAAATGAACAGGGGATTATAGAGAAGTTCATCAACGTCTGAGAACGACCTGTGTGGTATTAACGTACAGCGATAAGGCAATGTAAAAACTTTTTATAACTTTTTCAAGCTTGGAATAAACGCCATTCGTAAAGTTGTTTTCAGTGTACTTCGAACTGCAGTTTATGTGACTCCAGGGAATTTGTACAAGTAAGATTATTAAAAAACTTTTTAAACTCGATATAACACTGTCTTATTTTTATTGTGAACACGTGTGAGAACGAATTAAAACTTTTCTCCGAAGAATTGCGACATGTTTATCACAGCTGAAAGGTGAGTCGTAAAGTTACCCTTAAACGACACGGATAATCTTTTGAAAAATAAACACAGCGTGTAACTTTTTGGAAATCTCTGTAACTCATGAAATTATATTTTTCATACAATTTATATGAATTATGATGCACTTTTCATAAACAAAATAACTGTTAAACTGACGTGTTCTCTCTTTCAACTTTGGCGTATCAACTTTTCTCTTCATATTTGTAACTATAACTACTATGAATGGATATATAAACTGGAATAAGCTATTTTATTAATTGGTTTTGTTTTTGGTTGACATGGTTACATTAATTATAAAACAACAAATATATAATACAAAAACTTTTGTGAAGTGAATCTGTAAAATATAGCGTTTTGAGGTATAAATTCATATTCTCCTTTAGTCGTAACATATTTTAAACCAATTCGTAATATTTTTGATAAATAGGTACTCGTTTGTGTTTTCCTGTCGCAAATACATACATTGTTTCTAATTTTTTATTGATTATTGTACCAAAATAAGTTATTATTGCAGTCTCAAGTGTAAGGGTTTTTAATAATAATAATAATAATAATAATAATAATAATAATAATAATAATAATAATAATAATAATAATAATAATAATAATAATAATAATAATAATAATAATAATAATAATAATAATAATAATAATAATGATAATAATGAATTTATTTATCCAATAGATGATACGAATATGATATAGGACAAGCCACATTTAATAAACATATAGGAAAATATTTACATAAGAAAATCAAATAATACTTACACGTTAAATGATAAAGTAAATATGCATCAACTGAATAGAAAGCATTAACTAGTAAATATTTTTAAAGATAATGTAATTGTTTTCATGTTGTTATTTCTAACACTTATACAGTGAAGGGCTAAAGTTCGGAATAAAATCAAAAACTCATGCTTTATTGAAATTTGAACGAAATGCTTCGACACATCAATTTTTATTTTCAGTTTAGAGTTTCTCAAGAAATAGTTTCTCAAGTCCGATCGTCAATTGTCTGACGTAAAAGTCTGTTTGGCATTACACTCTAATTAGCTTAAAAGTGGCAGTTAAAAGCTAGTAGAGTAAGTGTCATTAGAACGTAGATTAATCACTTAGAGCCCATAGAATGACCGGCTCGTCCTCCGGATTTCAATCCGTGTAATTATTTTTTATGTAGCTATTTAAAAGGCAAAGTCTATATCACACAATCACCTAACATTGAAAATTTAAAAACGAGAATTAGAAATTAAATTCAGGGAATCACACCTCATGTTATTAGAAATGTATATCTCAGGCTGTATATGCTCAGGAAGTGTTTGGAGAGCATATCGAACGTTTAATTTAGGTGTTTAATTTTTATCTATTTTGAAAACTATTAATATTAAATCTAAACTGAAAATAAAAATTGATGTGACGAAGCATTTCGTTCAAATATCAACAAATAATTATCAACAACAAACAATAAACAATTTTTTAAATTTTATTCCAAACTTTAGCCCCTCACTGTATATTAATTATATAGATAATTATTTAACGTGATGGTCACAACATTCCCTGTTTTGCTGCTGTCACTTTATCTAAAATTTCTATTAGCAATTTTAAAATTATGAGAAATTATTTCACAGCCTTCATCAAGTAGAAAGATACAGTAAACTTAATATACAGTGCCATCCATAAAGTTTGCACCATATAGGCAACATTTGTGTGTTTACATTTAAGAAATTATTTTGACCGTCAGTTATTTAGGTATTGGCGCTATTTTAGTTTAAAGACATGCTTAAACAACTGACAGACAAAATTGTTTAGTTGATCTGGCAACTTTGCTCAGTAGATTTCCGCTAAGAGGGGACTGGGTTGGACGCTAACAAATTCACCTAATTTTTACGCAAAAACGCAACATTTAATATCCACCTACAAGTTGTAAGACCATTTCACAGTTGAACTAATACACTTTTTGGCTAGGACTCTAGTGTGCATATACATATCTCATTTTAATTATAAACAATTCGACTGACGGATATCCTACCGACAGAGAGGCAGAATTTTTTTCCTCTCAAACGTAAAATCTGGAGATTTCAAAACATTTTAGGTCTATTGAGGTAATGTTTTGTTTTCCACCGAAATAAAAAATCCAAATGTGATACAGTGCAAAATCAGACTTAAAGTGCATTATACTACCACTAAGTATCCAAATTATATTATTGAGTATAGATTTATGGCCGGTGCGAACTGAACGTCGTGTATGTGCACTCTAATTTTATGATTGTTATTCTGGTATTTGGTGCCTAATGTAGACTGTGTGCGCAGTGTGCATTAGTCTAAAGAGCGTATTTATGGATAGATCTGCAAAATCCAGTTAAACTTTGAGTGAATTACTAGAAATACTGCATTTATTGTTTTCATTTGTCAAAGGTTAATTCCTGTGTTGCTCCACCCACTTGTATTGGTCGATTTTCTACGCACCAGCTGCGCGCATGAGAACTTAAGTCTGTGTTACATTTATCTTGGTTCTACCGTTTAAGTATACAGCTCGATGGCAAGTAAACAATTTAGATCAAATACTGGTGCATTTGGTTCCATATTAGATTAGACAATTCAACAGAAAATCATTACTGATATATCTACGGCCGTTGCTATGAATCTGAAGCAGGATATTAAAGTTAAAATCATTAAAATAAAGATAAAAAAAATAAAAAAAAAAAAGTGATTTGGCGACCAATATGTCTAACATCGCTGAAAAAGTAAAGGGACATTCAAAACAAATAGAGAATGTTATAATAAAAAACGACGCCATTGAACAATATTTCAGACGTACGCCAGTCAATAGAGCTCGAAAAGGGGTGAGTTTATGACACGATTGATACCTGAAATCCGATACAGGATCCTTTTAAGTTCAGTCCTTAGATGAAAATGTATATGAATTGGACTAGGAAATAGTTGCACTTTTTTTAAATAACAAATTAGTGAAAAAAAATGGCATTTTTTCAGTTTTTTGCTTATAGAAGAAAAGTTATTGAAGCAATCACATCGCATCCAATAAGTTGTAGATAATTCAAAAACCTTTAAAATGAAAAAAAAATCAAGTCAATCGATACATTTTTCGCCGAGAAAACTCGGAAAAAACGCAAAAAATTACCTTTTTTAATAAATTCGTAATTCGAGTATTTTTTGCACTAGAAGAGTCAATCTTGTGGGAAAATGTAGGTAACATCACGGAGAATGAGTGTGCAAAAACTGGATTATGTCCGATAAGTAGTTTTTGCATAATAGTCGAATAAAGTTTTTTACGTCGTATTTTGAATATTCCATAACACGTCGAGCGATAGATTAAATAACATTTTCTCGACGGATTCGGAAACTACAGAGTGTAAACTACGTCGTCAATTCACTTTGTTTCATTTAAATGCCATTAAATTGGTGTAAAACGCCTCTGAACACCGCGCGAAATTTGCTGGCCGCTGCCGCTGCTTCCCCTCGCACCCCCGCCAGCCAACGTCGCTCGGCTGTCAGCGCGCCGCCGAACATTTTGCACGGTGTTCAGAGGCGTTTTACACCAATTTAATGGCATTTAAATAAAACAAAGTAAATGGACGAATTGTAGTTTACACTCTGTAGTTTCCGAATCCGTCGAGAAAATGTTATTTAATCTATCGCTCGACGTGTTATGCAATATTCAAAATACGATGTAAAACTTTATTTTGATTATTGTGCAAAAACTATTCATCGGACATAATCCAGTTTTTGCACACTCATTCTTCGTGATATTATATATATTTTCCCACAAGATTGACTCTTCTAATGCAAAAATACTCGAATTACGAATTTATTAAGAAAAGGTAATTTTTTGCGTTTTTTCCGAGTTTTCTCAGCGAAAAATGTACCGATTGACTTGATTTTTTATTTTCATTTTAAAGGTTTTTTTAAATTCTCTACAACTTTCCTATTGGATGCGATGTGATTGCTTCAATAGCTTTTCTTCTATAAGTAAAAAACTGAAAAAACTCCATTTTTTTTTAACTAATTTGTTATTAAAAAAAAAAGTGCAACTATTTCCTAGTCCAATTCATATACGTTTTCATCTAAGGACTGAACTTAAAAGTATCCCGTAGTCGGATTTCAGGTATCAATCGTGTCATGTCAAAAAGCTCTATTGACTGGCCTAACATAATAATCTGCGATTTTATGGTTTTAAAGAAAATGGTAATGAGTACACAAATACTATTATAGTGGACTTCGTCAATAATAAAATGGGACAATCTGGTCGCAACGGATATCGAATGGTCGTACCGTGTTGGTAAAGCAAACGATAAGTCGAGGGCAATATTGGTAAAATTCCTATCATATCAGAAACGTTCACTGGTTTACCACAGCAAGGCCAAATTGAAAAATAGTGGAATCCACATATCCGAAGACCTTACTAAACTCAGACACGACGTTTTAACGGACCTGAAAAAGAAATTTGGTGTTACCAATGCGTGGACAGTAGGCGGCAACATATTTTGGATGGAGAAGGGCGACAAGAAGAAATGTAACATTGCTATGTATTATGAAAACGCTCCTGATATGTAGACTTACTTCTGAATGCTTATCGTAACTTTTTATTTTCTATATACTTTTATTTTACTAATTAATAGTTTTTATTATTATTGTTTCTTTGTTATCATTAGGTACTTTTTTTCCCTATCCATATACTATCAAAGGTTTTTATATTATTTTTTATTAGAATACATTAGTTATTTTACCTATGTAGTTGTATGTATGGGCATATTATCAGTAAAATATGATTTTTACGACTAATACTTATATTTTTAGTTATCATTTAATACGGTTTAATTTTCTACATACCAACTCAAATAATGTGTTAGTATCCTTATTAATATATGTATGTATGTGTGTGAATGGGATAAAACTACGTTTTACATAGAGGGAATTTATATATACGAGTACATAGTATGAGGTTTAGATTCGGACATATTAATGTGAAATCTCTGTTTACTGGTTTTAATGAACTATCAACTAAAATTTTACAGGAAGGATTTCAGTTATTCGCAGTTATTGAGAGCTGGTTAAATACCAATGTTAATTCAAACGTAGTTGCTATTCATAATTATAAGTGTATAGTATTGTAAGAAAAGATAGAAGTACTGGGGAACGTGGTGGAGGAGTAGCTATTTATATTAGTAATTCATTTTAATTTAATTGATTTAGAAAACGTTAATGAAAACAGTTCCCTTGAGCAATTATGGATTAAGCTCAGAAATAATGGTAAAACTTACGGTTTTGGGGTAGTTTACAGACCTCCCAAGTCTAATGTTAGTGAATCTTTAAACGCTTTAGAATATAGTGAAACGTGTATATTACCACAAGTTGATGAACTGATTTGTGTGGGTGATCTAAATATTAACCAATACAATATTTCTAATCCCGATGTTATTAAATTTAATTCTCTAATTGAAGCACACATAATGTATCAAAAACACCAGTGTGCAATGAATTAGTAGATTATTATAATTGTAATACTTTTAAAGACGTTGAACAATTTTCATTTAATGCGGTGACTAAAAATGAAGTACATATTGCGTTAAATTCTATTAAATATAATGCGTCTGGAACTGATACAATTTCTACAAAAATGCTTAACTTGTGTGTTCCTGATCTGCTTGTCTTTTTAACGTTGTTTATACAGGATGTTTTTCCTGATATATGGAAGATTGCATTAGTAAAACCACTTTGCAAGATTTCCACTCCTCTAGAGTTTTCCGAACTTCGATCAATATGCTTTCTGCCTGTAATGTCTTAAATTATTGAAAGACTAATGCACGAACAAATTACAAAATTTTTGAGTAGCAATTGTATTTTACCAGAAAATGGGATAAAGGGAATGTTACTGTACTCGTTTTACTTGATTATTCTAAAGCATTTGACACGATTGACCATGGTTTGATGGTAGCTAAACTAGAGTTCTACGGATTTTCTGATGCCGTTATAAATATAATGACATCATATAGACATCAAAAAAAAAACGTCATCAACTCTGGCTATGAACGAGAGAGATAGAAGTAGCGGTCATGTCTAAGCTTTTCGGTTATGTCAAACTTTTGACAAGTGACTGTCACAATTTTTAAATTAAACAATAGCTGTCATATAATGTGACAGTTTTGACAAGTAAATACGGTTATAAATTCGAATAAGAATAGAAATACGTCTTTTTTTCTTGGCCAACTTTGATGACATTTTTTTTTTTTTGGATGTCTATATTTTACTAACCGCAAGCAGAAAGTAACAGTAAATACGGATAATGTAGCTGATACAATATATGTGTGTTTGATTTATTTTTAATTTAAGACGAACTGATCATGTATCAGATAAGCTACGGACCCTGAATTGGCTGAATATGGAAGCTACAAGGAAGTTACACATTGCTTGTTTTACCCATAAATTGATAAAAACTTCTAACCTCCCATATTTAAAAGAACCTTTAGTCCCAAGGTATGCTGTGCACGATCGAGATTTAAAATACTTGAATACGCTCACAATCCCTCATCATGCCATAACTTTTTTTTAAAAATCATTTACGTACTCTACTTCTACTTGCTACAATACAGTTCCTTCCAATTTCAAACAACTCTCAGTAGACTCGTTTAAGCTTAGTATAAAAGTATAAAAAAATATTTAAAAACCAGTGAACAGTGGATAGGACGATACATTTTCTTTAGCTTGTTTTTTGTTTGATTGTCTAATTGATGGCTGTAAGATTTAATATTATATAATTCATTGTGCAACTGATGATGGTTGAGTAATCGAGCAGCCGCTGTGGCTGGTCTCCGTCCATCTGTTTGTAAATAAAGGCACGAATTATTATTATTATTATTATTATTATTATTATTATAAAATAGACTGTTAAAAACCCAGTGTCTTGAGTATATGTCTGGATGAATGTTGATTACGTAGAGACACAATAATGGTCAGCAGGCCCGTTAGGGCGATTTTGTGGAACGATGTTGGCAGGGGGTAATCCCGATAAATTCATTATTGGTTACGGATTAATTATCGATTGACGGATAAATAAACCACAAATTAGGTGGCTTTCAGGGCGTTTTCGCCCACCCTGTCATAATTTACAACGGGCAGTGAAATACGGGGGAGCACAAATCCGCATTATAATACGCCTTCTGAAAAGAAAATCCACAAAGCATTTGATTTATTAACGGCCTTTCGGTGAGATATTATAGTCCAATTTTAAAATCTACCGTTGACAGGAAACTCTTAGACCCCTTATTAATGCCATTTCAAATCTGACTGAGTTCGGTTTTACAGATTTAAAATTAATATTTTGATCTTTCTATGCATAAACTCACAAAACTCATGGAATAAAGAATTTTCCATATTTTATGTCATAACAAATTATAGGAGAATAACTTACAAGAGAACGCGCAAACAATGGTTAGTAGTAAATATTTTTGAATATATTTAATGGACCCCCATACACTTTGGTAATTTTTACACGGTTCAAACCGGTACGTGTATAATACCCATACATTTCAATTTTCCATTCAGTTTAAATCGCAAACAGGATGGAGTCGCGTTGAAAATAGCTTCTAACAGTTGCGATGGTTATCGCTGTTATGGAAAAAAGAGAAAAGCAGCGTTCCAAATAGTGCAAGGAGTGACGTTTGAAACGAAGACGGCTCTCTCATTCAAATCTTCTAACTGATAAACGTCTTGGACCTGGTGATTGGTAATAACCGTGTACGAAGGACGAAGATACGTATTTGGAATTAATTAATATTGTAACACAATCAATATTTTGCCACAAATGCGCCCTTAAGAGAAGCGATACGACCTCATGGACATTTAACAGCAACACTTCGTTTCATTGCAAAAACCTACTCCTAAACGCTGTTGATGAAGGCGCCATCAAATATCCGAAATATTTCCAAAATTACGCACAGTAGAGGTACCTACAAAAACGAAAATAAGTAGACTAAAAAATCATAGATCATAACCAACCATTCCTTAAGGTTGGAGGCTTATATTAAAAATGAAAGTTTACTTGGACGGAGGGTGGCTTTTAGTGATAGTGATTTTAGCTATTAGGTTGCGATGTAACAAGTCACCATGCGATCAGCGCATAGACATACTCAAAATATTGAAAATTATCTAACGACAGAAAAACGGATGACCGACATTTGTACAAAGAGAGTACCCACATCTTGAAACGATATGCCTTCAAATTATTCGAGTTATCGGTTTCAGTATGACACTTGTATCGAATTGTTGTTTGTCCTGTCAATATTTTTTGCATTAATTTGATTCATTAGTTGTCTGAGAAGGTTACAAGTTGAGTTTTATAGTATTTTAGAATCAATAAAAGTGGAAAAATGGCATCTTAGTCATGAATCTCAGTTAAGTAGGCATGATACAGAGTGATATCAGTATTCGACATATGGCGGGGACTGTAAATTCTACAAAAAGTAACTGGGTGCTTGTAGCAGCGTTATAAAGAAACTGGTGAAGTAAAATAAATACATATATCCTGGCCCCCACCAGAAAAACAAATGCTATATATTCTTCATATTATGACTAATTAACTAAAACTTGAACTCCAGAATATCCATCGGGTAAGCGAGAGTGATCAAACTATAAGAAAGAGATTACATGAGGATCGACTATGTTACATGTCCGACAGCCCATTAGACTTCTTGTGCTATCGTGTGGTAATTGCGAATAGAGATTGGAATGGACTCGAAAACATGTCAACTGGCAAGAACAAGACTGGGCTTGGTCTTACTCTTCATTAACGAATCCAAGTTCAGTTTGAGGCCTGGAAATGAAAATCGTTTAGAAACTATTAAGGAAGTGGATCAGTACCAAGGACTGTATTTATGGAATTGAGACTTTTTAACAGCCAATGCATATCGGAACACATTTCTACGTCACATAAAAGTATAATATTATTTGGTTTGAAAGGTCGGATTTCCCTTCTCACAACATAAATGATACTTTTAACACTAACATCAGGAATAAATGCCTATTATATTTTATTAACCCTCTGTCCAATATGATTAGCCATCCAAAGAAGACTAGAAAAGATCTGTATGTGTGATCCAATATCGTTAAAGAATTAAGGAACAATATTCCTCTTCCGGTTTGAAGTACTTAATCCTCTTGAGGCAGTAAAACGGAGCGGAGATTTATTAAGTTAACTCTCGAGAAACTGAACTTGTAAACTTTTATGTTTCGTTGGGAAAAAAATAGTTCGGAAATAAGTCACTAAGGGTGACCGGTACTACATACATTACGAAGACTGTAAATGTCACCGTGCAGTGGGATCAACTGCAAACCATATATCACAGTAGAGAAGGGATAGTTCGGGAGCCATCTTCCTCTTTTCTTACGTGATCTGATTTCCACTAATTTTTTTCGATCGTAATTAACACATCAAAACTTACCTGGCAAAATCTGTGACATGGACAGAGTTCTACATGAGAATGGGCAAAGTTCGGAAACGCTTAATTTTAATCCAAATTATGTAATATGGATATATTTCAATATTTTTTTCTTTCAAGTTTATGGCCAGAGCTTCCAGGCTATTAGCGCATATTTCAATATTAAAAACGATGAATACCGTTTATTTTACATATAGAAATAAATCGTTTATCGCAAAAATGTATCATATTTCCAAAATATGGAATTACACATACCCTGCAAGATTTTGCCCCTGGACCATGAATAGTTGTTTCCTAAGTAATTGTTCTCGCTGAAAAGGAAGAAGAGGATTTGAAAGTTGAAGACTTATAAGATCCCACATATGGTTTTTGAGAAAAAAAATCGCGATGCTACATAACCTCAAATATGTCAAAGAACAGTGTTTTTTGCACTTTTAGGTTAGAATATCTCAAAAAAAACCTAACGTGATAGGGCAATTCTGAGCCCGTATTTGTTTTCGGCGGGAAAAACTACTTCAGCAACAATGTTCAGCAACAACTACATTATCCAGGGGCACAAAATTTTCAAAATTTTGCAGGGTAGTTAATATAAAACGTACTGCACTGATCGACTTCTCAAACAACGTTGTCTTTGTTGAACGCGGAATCAGCGTCAGATTAAATCCACTGCATTGCACATCGTCGTTTACGGCGGTTGTCATAACAGGACATAACAGGGTTGTCAGAACAGTATCGAGGACTTCGAAGTTGCTTCGCTTGCATTTTACACGATTTATTCTCTATTAATCGGCAAAATTATAGCGTAGTTATTATTGCGTAGATATAACCGTCGAAATCGTATCGTACAAAAAGTTTTCTTATATGTGATTCGATTTGTGTTAATGATTTTAAAAAATGCCACAACACTGAATTAGATCAGATATTGAAAGTGGTGTATCGTTTTATGACGGCATCATCGGTATTTTCGATCAAGTTTGAAGCTTTAAAGGGTAGAAGAACAGGAAAAAAACTAGACGAACTTGGGTAAGTACCTGCGTAGTAGTATCAGTGGCGACTGGTGAACTATAAGAAGATCAGTGGCAACTGGTGAATCCACATCATATTTTACTAGACCCAAGTAGAGTCTATAATAGCAACAAAAATTTCAAATGAAACTTGAGAAAAAAAATCAAAAAACCTGTGTCTCACCAAAATATCTTGGAAACTGCCTGCAAAATATTTGCGAAATATTTGTTTTATATGCATACATATGTATGTAAATACAAACTCTTTTTACATTTGTGATATTCGAAATTTGTGAAATTTCGAGATCTGTAAAAGTTATGGTAATTCGAATTGCTTATTCATCCTGTTCATCCCAGCATTTAGTAAGTGAGTTTTTACGATAACTGTATTTTCAAGCAAAATGAAAATTTTGCAAAAAAACGCAAGAATAAAAAGCTTTTACATTCACTTAGTGTTTCCGAAAAAAAGATTTCGCTACTATTTCCAAGACTTCTGGTGAGGAAGACGTTTTTTGATTTTTTTTTTTTGCAAATTTCATTTGAAGTTTTTTACTACTATAGTCACCTACTTAGGTCTAGTAATCACCCCTTAAAATATGATGTGGGTCCCATTCTCTCCTACGAAAATAAGCAAATTCCACTATATTTGAAGGGGACCGAATATCCTTATGGACCCTCATCTCTTCCATGACAATCAAAAACTGTTCGCATTTCAATGACCGCAATTGTTATTTATATGCGTTGTATTTGATACGATTTCAAACACATTTCACATATTTTGCATGTGATTTAGAAGCTAAATTATGGCTTATCATTAGTCCTACTGTGTAAACAACGGCCTAAATCAAAGATTCGCCGTAATCGGATCACGTAGGAAAAGAAGTCGCTAGCTCCCTGACTAGAAACGCACGACGCGGCTATACATCGGTATCAATCAGGGCGATGTGTTTTAGGCTGAGATATTCCCTCGAGCGGTTAGAGCCAGCATTTTGTCCCACACACGAATCGTACCGTTCCTACGGAGAATAATAATGAAACTATATATCAAGAGTAAAATCGCACGCATACAAAAATGTTATTGGGCCGGATTTAAGGAACCCTAAATTCATTAAACTGAGTGCCTGCCAAAACAATATTACATTTTTATTTATATGTACCAAAAAAAAATGGTAGCAAAAAACGGTAATCTTTGCGGAATAAAATTCCGTCCGTATACAGTCTGTTTGTTTTATTTTATCATCCATGAAGAGCAAAGTATCAAAGTCGCGATTTTTTACAGATAGCCTAAGGCCGCGAACATGTTGGAGCTGTGATAAACGTAGAAAAGCGTCGATAACAGCGATGCTAAAAGCAACCTCAAATTAATCCTTCCTCGATGTGTTCTTGACATTTCATTTTGAATGTTAAAAGATCAATTCGTTCAGGAATAGTCGTTAAAACCGAAGTGCAAGTAAAAATGAATGATTGTAATAAAGAAATATTACTATCTTCAAATATGGCAACATTGAAACTTGATATTGAAAACCAATAGAAACGTTACTGTGCACATCCTATTAATAAATTGAGACATTTTTTCAATATCCATATTAATTTTATTTGTAGACATCCAAAGAAAACGTCATCAAATCTGGCTATGAACGAGAGATGGAAATAGAGGTTATGTCAAAGCTCGAAGTTAAACTTTGTTATTGTCAAACTTTTAACAAGTGCCTATCACAATTGTAAAATAAATAATGGCTATCACATAATGTAACTTGAAAATTGAATGAGGTTATAAATTTAAGATACAGAAAGAAGAACAGAAATACGTCTTTTTTTTGCTCGGCCGACTTTGATGACTTTTTTTGGATGGCTCGTTATAATAAAAATAAAACAAATATTTTGACCTTACATGACAATGACGGAATTCACGTATTCTACCACTGTCTACCCCCGATAAAAGCGAAGAAATATACACTTCTAATTATCTTCGCTCTTATCGCTGGTCGGCAGAGAAGCTGCACTGATTACTTCATAGCTATTTATGTGGAAATGTAATTATTTACATGAATCGATTAAAGATAAACCATACTAGAAACACTTTTATAATCAGTCACCTTAGGAATCACTATTTCCACATCCATTCTTGTTTTTTCCATATCTATTTGTCTAGGTTAGAACTCAAAAACCATCAAAAACATGCTTAGAAGTATGAGAGATTAGTTGTGTGAAAGGACTGAAAGGTCATGCCCAATACAGAGGTAACAAAGTAACTGATAGGTTGACGAGGAAAGCATCCAGCTAGAGCATTTCCGAGCATCTTATTCCTTTGCCTATAACAACAATAATTCAACAAATTATAGAACACAGTCGTCTGAAAGAGCGACTCCAAAAATAAGCTCTTTTTCGCCTATTTGGCCACCCTCGAAATCTACCTTCAAATAAATGCCAAATGATGGTTTATGACAAGACTTTAATCTTCCCGAAATCTCAGGTTGAGGCTGCATTTGGTTCTTGAGATACTGGAGGTCAAAGTTGGCATTTTTGCATGGGCTCGCAATCCGTTACTTTCAAATTGTCATTACAATGTCGCTTAATTTTCCGATTAAAGTTCAGTAATTATTTGAAAACTAATGTGTCTTCATTTCCTGAACACGGAATCATCATCAGAATTTGGTCATTACCCTTTAGTCTTCAGCAAACCACTGAAAAACTTTCAGAAATCTGGAGGATTGCGGATCATTATAACTTTGGGAAGAATAAAGCGACGTATAATGTAACAAAGTCCTTATTAGATGAAAGATACACCTCATCATATGTTTTTAGCCTCTTGAACATGAATCTACCATTAACATTTCGCCATAACTCTTCAGTATTTAGAAGTACGCTGAAGAACCGAAAAGGGGGTCAATAAGGCCGCTCTCGACCCCTTAATTTAGACAAAAAAATTGTTACTAATCGATTCTACTACAAACGAGACCACCCTCTACCGCTTCCTAGCCAGGGTCAAGGTATTAATAATTTATTCTCGAAAATGTTGATACAAGAGAAAAGATTAATTGATATTTTCATACGTAAATAGGTACATACAATTTTCATCCGTTCATTTCCGCACTTAGTGGTGCAATTAATAAAATTTAGCCATGTCTCGCAATGTACGGCAATTATTTCGACGATATTGCTCCAATTCCATACATGTTGCCCCATATTGAGAGATTTTTTTGTGTCGTTCTCGCATGTTGCAATGCATATTTTTATTTCTGTTACTCATATCGCCATCTCTTTTACCGCGTTTTGTGTTCTGTATACGCTCTAGATCGTTAAGTTTAGTACATTGACATTTACAATTTGTTGAGTCGCTTTCCTTATTACCGTATTTTTATTTTCTGTCTTCATTCGTGGCATAACAAATATAATATTTATTTTAGTGACGCAGATCTTTACGATCTTGCTTATCGAATTGCTATTCATATAAGCTTGCTATTCATATATGCACATATAGGTAATATAAAAACAAGGTGAATAGAAAGCTGTTAGCACAAAGTTTGGAGCATCTGACGCACAAAAAAAATATTTTGTGGTAAAGACTCACATATCACGGTATGCTAATTAGACGGTCGAAATTGGAACCTCGTTGCGCATAACGTCACGTTGGATTCGAAACAGTGTTTATACTGTTAATTCTTCGTTAATTGTAAGGAACATTTTGACTTATTAAGGCTTATTCGAACTGATACTGTATTTTTTTGAGTTTACAGTTTTATTTGGTGTCTAGTGGTTTATTTGAATTTATTATTGGAAAAAGAGAGTAATACTTAAAAACGTCGTGTTAAGTTTATACACAATTGACTAAAGATGCCAGGTTGTGCAATACGATACTGCTAATTTTAAAAAAATAAATGTCACTATGTTCATATTCATTTTCTTATTAAAACATTTACTCTAATGTTATCTCAGTTATAAACCATAAAGCTAATTTAAAAAAAATAATTTCACTGCGTTCGTATTCATTTTCATATTAAGACATTTACTTCAATATTATCTCAGTTATAAACTATACTGCTAATTTTAAAAAATAAATTGCACTATGTTCATATTAATTTTATTAAAACGTTTACTTTAATGTTATCTTAGTTATAAACCATAATGTATAGTACCTATACCTGTATGATTAATAAAGTAAAATATAGATCAATTTTTTCTTTCATTCAGATTCATTTTCCATTCAATCAACATAACATAACTTAATAATCAACATAATTATCAGTTGTTCTTCAAATAAAAAATGTGTGAGGACGTTTGTCTAATATTTCAATACTTCTATTTAATTTTAAGAATACAAATTAATATGTGTTTAAAAAAAAGTTTGGTACGTGTATCATTATTGCAAAATATTACTTCAATAGATTCATTTCAAATAGTTTCATATCCAAAAAGAGAAATATCAAAAAAATTTAAATGGACTCATACTATCGCCCTATTTTTCATATTACAAAATTCTGGGCACAATTACATTTTCCAATACATACAGAAAATGTTATCCAGTTTTTTATGCATGCTCTCGTTTGTGCTAAACATACATGAATATGAATAATTCACGTTATTTGGTTTCATTGGCTAATTTTTGCAATGGGTTACTTTGATTGGTTCAAACTGAATCGTGTTTACAATGTTCAACACGAACGAAAGCAGCTCATGTGTGGCCGAATTCTGGTTCTAACATGACATCATGTGGTGCGAGAGGAATAGCGTTAGACATGCGCAATACCATACCGTTATGCATGTATCGTGGTAAAGACAAACAAAAGGGCAATGTAAAACACGTATTTGTGTCAAACATTTACAAACGGCTTTATTGTTTCATTTTAATAACAAGTTTGTAGATATTGTCAAAATTACAATATCTACAAAACGCCAATTAAGTCATATTAGGAATAATTTTGTAAACACATCAGAACAAAAACTTGTCTGCAGTGAATTTTAAATGTTAAGAAGTTGCTAGTACAAATACACCTTAAACTTTATTATTTAACCTAGTGATGCTATTGGTTTTATTTGATTTTACGTACGTTATTTCTTTTGTTTCAGAATACGTTGATGTTTGTCTTGTTCTAAACGTAAGTACCAAAACTGATTAATGAGCTTTCACTAATTATTTTTTGTTCTTTACTAGAAATTAGGTATTAAAATATTAAGCGTGCATATAGGGTGTTCCGAAATTAATGAGTCACTGAGCAAGACTAAATTCCTTACATTAAATTAGTGCGATATAGTCAAACTTACCTTAGTCCATTTATGGATAATAAAAAAGTTACAGGGCGCTAAAATTAAAATTTTGAATTTAAAATTCTTAAAATTTTTAGAATGTATGCAAAGAATTACTTTGAAAATTTGGATTCGGGGGTTGTCTGAGACGAGAAAAACGAATCCATACTTAACTTTGCTGTAGACGCTTGAGGTCGTTACAAAATCTACTCTTGGTTGATAAAAATTGGTCTGAAATTTTTTCTCAATGTGTGTACGAAAGTTTTAGAAAAATATTATCATCTTGTCTATTTTACACAAATAAGATATACTTATGTCGATGAAGTTAACCGTTTTCGATGTATTCACTGTTTTTCCATTGGCTGCAATTTAATTTTCAATTTATAGTCACTATTATAATTTTGCTACTGGCTACAGCAAAAGGAGTTTCAGAAGGCTGATTTCCACAATCTATAAACAGTAGATGTTTTGATTGTGTCTGACTTGCTAACCGCATGCAAATTAGTCGAAAGGCGTGAAACTTTAAAAGTGGAGTGATTTTAAAAATTTTTAAAATTTTAATTCTGACACTTTTTAATCTTTTCTTAATTCTTTCGGAATCAAGTTTTTTCAGTGTAAGGTTTTTTACTATTTAATTTTTTCTTTTTTTTTTGTAAAAAAGAAGGAATTAAATTTTTCATATTTCAATTTTAAAATATTTTTTTTATTTTTTTAAAATAAAAAGTTTTTTAATATTTTTTTGCCTTTTATTTTTTTTTTTGTTTTTTAAGTTTTTTTTTTAAATTATTTTTAAAAAACTTTATTTATTTTAATTTGTTTAATATTATTTGTTTAATATTATTTTGTTTTTAAATTTTAGGGTTTTATTTTTTTTTTGTTTATATTAAAATTTTTTTATTATATATTTTTTAAATTTTTTTGTAAATTTTTTATAATGTTATTTTTTTATTTTTTTTTTTTAAAAATAATTTTGTTATTTTTAATAATATTTTATTGTTTTTGTTTATTTACAAACACGTTGTAATTTTACGCCGTACGCACTATGACAAATGAGCAATCACGTAAAAGTTAGATCGTGAGGGTAGTTTTACTCTATTTATTTATTTTTTTATTATTTTAATCATTATATCTTAATTTTTAAATTAAAAATTATGAAAAATATTAATGCCTTTAAATGATGTATTTTTTACTTATTGAAATTATACAAAAAAATCTAGAATTTATAAAAACCAAAAGAGAATGTAGTATGATTTTTTGAAAATAATTCTTTATAAAAAGTACAGAGTATTCCATGTTAATATTATTTTAGAGTTTCGAATGACTGAAATTGCTTGACATGATCGTTTCATATGAAACCCCCTGTAGTACATCTAAAACTTTCTGACTTGCACTAGCCTTGCTTCTCAATATACATACTACCAAAATTTCAAATTCATATGTTCATACATAATTAATAAATAATATAAAATCCAAAAATTGAATAAACAATACTGTTCCATAAAATAAGTTTATGTTGACATTTGTTACAACCGGAAATGTGAGATATTTGGAAATATTTTCATTGAATTGGGCACATACTGCTAACCTTAAATCCAGTTTTCAGAATTAGATTCCGAAGTCTCTAACTTTTAATGAACGCTTCTCACCAATCACCCTCGTATACAGTGCATTTCTGTCAATTTTAAATTTAGGATAACACCAACAAATTTCCCCCTGCTGAGTTCAGTCTTCAATCATGCCAAGTCTCCAAGTTTTATTTCTTGATAAGTTATCGACTGAAAACGTTACCCTATGAAGGGCTCCTTTCAGCGATCTAAAGAGAACGACCGAGGGCCTTATTTGGAAACTTTCCTACCAAAGAAACCGTCTGTTATTGCTACATCGATATATGTATTTGCCATTTTATGCCCTTGGGAATATAAAGCTTACGAAAGCGTTATGCATGTGACAGATGTTTTTGAAGTACAAAGGGAAACAGGAAAGTGTGCACGGAGCAAAGAAAAGCCAAATCCCATATCGTACTGGAGGGTCGGTTTACATACTGCGACGACACGTAACAGCAATAAGATAAAAATATAACTGTTGTTTGAAATGTGTTTACATACAGCTATCCAGAAACAGATAAAATTTCAATGAAAATATCCACACCATATATTTTTCTTATACTTCATTCTAGTACCCCCCCCCCCCAGTACTCGCAGGGGGTAAGCTAAGCTGTCCACTATATCATTATAAAAATTTATATTAAAAAAAAAACATAGATTGTTTTACTATTTGTTTTATTTTACCTATTTTAAATACTTACCCCTTCAACCCCGTAAACTCCCACCCTATCAAGATAATAAGTTACATTTGCAGACTCTGTTATGTTGTATATGTGCATTTCTTGCATCGTTTACGAAATACGAGTAGACAAGGAAGAAATGTGTTACCCCTATTTATCAGACAGACAGACAGACGGTAAACAGACCTCAACACATATTTTTAATCAGAGGGTTGATATAGGAGGACGATATGGATTAAAATATACAGGGTTCCGTTTAGAAAAAAACTTTCTTTTATCCTCAATATACAGGGTTGCCTAAAAAGTCTGAAAACAGTGCCACCGTGATCTCTTAAAGATATATTGTAGCATTCCCGCTGGTTTTAGAGCATTTTATCCTTGATCCTTTTTGTCAGACTCCACAATCTCGATCTTTTGTAAACGCCTTAGTCTTTAGCTTTTCCTTCCCTAGAATTTGAAATGTCAGTGTTGTTAGTCCTTTACAATAGTACGTGAACTGAAAACAGTTCTGAAGTCTGAAAACAGTGCCACCGTGATCTATTAAAGATATATTGTAGCATTCCCGCTGGTTTTAGAGCATTTTATCCTTGATCCTTTTGTCAGACTCCACAATCTCGATCTTTTGTAAACGCCTTAGTCTTTAGCTTTTCCTTCCCTAGAATTTGAAATGTCAGTGTTGTTAGTCCTTTACAATAATACGTGAACTAACGTGAAGTACGTGAACTAAGGTTTCTTCTTTTTCGAGGCAGAATCTGCATGTTATCCCCTCTTCTAAACCAGTTAAGCTAATTCGTGTGTCTACTTCGGCAAATTCTTTTCAGTAGACATTTTTTCGTGTACTCAGGCAGCCACTCACTGAGACCTCTGGGTCCATTGTGAGTAACCCCACCTTTGTAGATCAGTAACCCTTTCGATTTTGACTCTTTAATTTGAACTATCCTTTTTTATGGACAGTTTCACTTCATCCTGGAAAACGTATCCATTATTCCAGTGACTTGTTTTTATTTTTGTGCATGATGCTCCTCCAGAACTGTTCTGGTCCTTTTAATGCATCTAAAGCCTTCTTTAATCAGTTTATCAGCATTTTCATTGCTCTAATACATTTTGTGTATTACTACTCAAAGGTCAAAGTCACTCTGTTTTGACTTCCCAGCTGTTTTAACGCTTCCACGCACCCAATCAATAATTATTAATGTAATTCAACAGTGATGTAATCTGCATTGAGCTGAGATTGCTTTCAGTGCTGCTTGGCATCGGAAAATATGGTAATTGACTGATTCTCAGTTCCCTGCTGTATAATGATCACCCCTTAAATTGGAAACATCGTACACATATGATGTGTGTTACGTCACATTCATCATTAAGAATTCACAAAAATTTCAAATTCCACCGCCAACCACTTATTATTCGGTGTTAGGATGTTATATTTTTGTTGTTAATAAATTTACTGTCGATTAATGTCTGCTATTTTCGAATATTTCTCGTTAATCTATTGATGTGTTAACTTGATTTACTGAATGGGTATTGAGGATACAGAAAAATGATACTTTTAAAACCATAGATATTATTTTTCTAGGAGGAACCATTATCTTTCAAACAAAAGTAACGTCTGCGTAAAGTAAGTAAAGTTTAAAACACTAGTTAGCATTTGTGGATTAATAGTGTTTAATGATGCAGTGATACATTCCTCTCATGTAAACCCTTTCTCATTTTGAAAACTGCTGGGGTACATAAAGTTGTTGATATATCCCCAAATAAAAACTCTAATGGCGTTAAATTCGGTGAGCATGGATACTGAAGAATGGTAAACACTTAAATTTTTTGGTAATTGATTTGCAATACGTTAAAATATCCCTTGGATTGTGTTCCGGAGTCCCGTCTTGAATTACCTGCAATTGTGAATATCTGAAAGTGATAATTTATCTAATAGAGTGTCTTCAAGATCTGGTTTCAATAAATTTTTACAACGTCCTATTGTTAACGAATTATTGTATATAAATGGGTAAATAATTCGAGTGAGAATAATTCCAACTCACAGATGAAAACAAAAACGGTGTTGACAGCTTTATCTAAAGGTTGTTTTCCTGTAACCATATAAAGTTGTCTTCCTGGCATTTCCTAATATAACACTCATATAATTATCTTCGTCTTTTGTAGTCCTCTGGTCTAGTAAGTCTAGTAAGTCCCTGGCATTTTTTAAGTTTGTAAGAATGAAGTCTGTTTTTTCTTAATATGAAATGGGTAGTATATTTTGATATCCCCGTGTCTTTTTGAATTTCTGTGGTCAATACAATGATATTCTCAATATCATTCAGTAACACAGTATGAGAAGGAATACGTTTTTTAAAAAACTGTATTCTTAAAGATTTGCTACTAACCTTCTAAAAACTGTGTTATTCGGCTCCCCCTTTTTTTTGGCACGTATGTATTTAGCTATAAATGTTCAGCAGCACCACAGTTACGATGGCAGTAATTCTGACAAACTTTTATGAAAATATTTCCATTATGAAAACGTAAAAAATGCACCAACTAATGAACAAAAACCTACTTCTTAATGAAAGACCTGATATCTAATTTTTTGCTAAATTATTAATTGTACATGTAATCGTGAAATATTCTCCTTTAGTTTGCATACAATCTTAGCAAAACGGTATAATTAATGTTATAATTTTCTATAGGTAGAAAGGAATTGCGCCTAAAGCTCACCCTAATCCATTACAGCCCGATGTGCAGAAAGCAATTCTTCCTATATTTAAAGATTTGTCAAGAGAGGATTTACTGACACGATGTTTAGGTGGCCATAACCAAAATACTAATGAGAGCTTTAATTCAACAGTTTGGCGCTCCAAAATATTTACATTTCGAAATGCTTCTTTTTAATTGGCGTGGAGCATAACTCGACTAATTATTGATCGATTCTAATAAACAAAAGCTAGAATTTTTTCGTTATTAAACTGCCTATTAAGTGAACCTAAATATTTGAAAAAAATTATAAATATAAGAATTTTTTTCTTACCAAAAAACAGTAAAAAAAGGTGATTTGCGCATTTTTTTAAACCTCTCAAATTTAAAATGTTCAGTATGTTTAGCTAATGATAGGTTCACTTAATAATAAAACATTTGAATAATGTAAAAAAATATATTTGTTGTTGAATATTGCGACCTGCATATTGCACGCCAAAAAGGGGACTTTGCCGACGACGGACCTCCATAAACAACAGCTTATAAGTAATAAAAGTTGTGGTCTTGAAAATATTCTGAGATAGTTTAAAACATAAATAAAATGACGATAAAGTTTCAGTCAATTCCAATCATTTCTTTCCTTTCAAAAAAATTCGCAAAAAAAATGCATGAAAATAACCCTTCTAAAGTAGTTTCCTCTCTTAAACGTGTTAAAACATTCCCCCGGAATCAGGAGTACATGAAGACTTAAGTGCGTTAAGTAAACGAAACACATAAACGTCAACGTAACTGAAATTTTTAATAATAAAGCAATTGAAAACTTCCCAAACAAAAAATATTTGTGCATACATATAATCTTTAAATTAAGTCATAATTTTGATTTTATTTCTGTAGTATCAATCTTCTATTTAATCCCACACACAACAAAAAATAAACCCCATCTGCATTCTGTCCGTAAACATTTCAATTTAATTGCATCCTACGAGAGCTTATTCCAGAATCCAGAATTTCATTTACAAAATTGCTGTACAGATTTGCATTTTCAGCTTGTTTTTAGTTTACACGACTAGGTATTATTGTTTGGCCATTAACTAGTTTAATATCACAAACAACCAAATAGCTGAATCGTTATAGAAGATACACAAATGTCCACTATTAGCATGTAGGGTAGAAGCGCCTAAGAGTACGCGTTTCCTAAGAGTAAGCACGTCCATTATATCGTAGTCCACAACACTGCCGTAGCTGCCAATTATACTGGCGCATTAGTCAGTTGGACATTAATATGAGGTTAGATAGAGAGCGCGTTGCTGCTAAGTGTTTGACTAGTATGGGGAAATATCTAATCACGTATTTTCTATAATATTTAAGCGGATTACGGTAAGCTGTACCTTTCATATTACTACTTCTACTCTGATCATTCTCTGTTTACCTAAAAAAAGCTGAGTTATTGAGCTTATGATCGACATGATTTGGTCTATACAAAATACAGCTTGGTATGAGAGAACGCCATTTTATGATTAATGTAGGTTTGAACATAAGAGTACGCACCCAAAGAGTACGCATGCGTACTCTTGGGGTCAATTGCGTACTCTTGGGCGCAGTTGCGTACAGATTCAATGAAATAGCAATATATTTTATAATAACACAAGACTATCATAGTCAAGACACAAATTCTCAAAATTTTATTAGTTCTCAGCTACTTGATTCAGCTCCTGGACCTTCAGGAGTATTGCCTAAGAAGAGTTTATCTAATGATTCTGCCACCAGCACTATTGTAACGCCCAAAATGATATTGCCACTTCCTAAAGCCACACACGAAATTGTCAGAAGGAAAAACTCAAAAAAGTTAGAAATTCTAACATCGACAACCTATAAAAACAAGCTTTCTGCAAAATTGGAGGAAAAGCAGAAAGTGAAAACGAAAATCGTCAAAATCAGATCAGAGCTGAAGTCAGCATCGATTAAACCAAAGAATACGCTGTGTGCGGGCTATAATGAACATTACAACACATTTATGTGGATTCAGTGCAATCAGTGTAATACATGGTGACACGAAGACTGTACCAGTTTCCAGGGCCATGGAACGTTTATCTGTGATTTTTGTACATACAATATGTAGTGGGCGAATATGTAGTAGATATAATGTCTAATATCTTCAATATTTTACTTTTTAAAAGTGTTCATATATTTGTTTTTTTTTATAACTGAGAATAAAATTGATTTTGCATATACTGTCTTACTTTCCTCATTTGAAAACTGTGTTCAAATTAGTGCGTCCTCTTAGGGACACACTTGCGTACTCTTAGGAGCTTAGGTTCTTAAGAGTACGCATTTGTATTTTTTTTCAAGTAATAGCTCACCTTTTCTGTTGACACATTAAACTAAAAACAATATATAAACAAAACCGTAAGGTTTATACTAACTTCTGGAGTGATCGTTAATTTTTTTATTTAAAAATACTAGAATTTTGCTGTACTTTGAAAATTAAGTGCGTACTCTTGGGCGCTTCTACCCTATGACTAAAAAAATGATTTTCAATAAATTTTTCCACATTAAAATTTAACTTCTAACCCATTTTTTTGCATATTTTTAAATCTTTTTTCTCATTCTACTTATTACTCTGCTTTTGTAAAAAACTTTTGAAATAGCTATTTTTTATTTAACTGAAATAAATTGTTTTGTATATATTCTTACTTTCCTCATTTGAAAACTGTTTAAATTAGTGGCCTCTTAAACTTGTATCTTAGCTAGGTTCTTAAGGTACGATTTGATTTTTTTTCAAGTAATAGCTCACCTTTTCTGTTGACACATTAAACTAAAAACAATATATAAACAAAACCGTAAAGGTTTATACTAACTTCTGGAGCGATCGTTAATTTTTTATTTAAAAATACTAGAATTTTGCTGTACTTTGAAAATTAAGTGCGTACTCTTGGGCGCTTCTACCCTATGACAAAAAAAATGAGAATTTTTACAATGAATGATTTTTTCCACATTAAAATTTAACTTGCCTAAACACAATCACATTTTTTATGCATATTTTTAAATACCTTTTTATCTCATTCTAACATTATTACTCTGCATTTTTGGTAGAAAATAAAATCTATTTGTCATATATTTTTAGTGTGTGTTATATTTAACTGATTTAATATTACCTTGTTAATAGTTTTTAAAGGTTATCTAAATGGATTTGAGTACGTGGAAGTGTTAGTTTTCCTGTTTCATAATTAAGTTAATTTTAATCGTTCCTATGCCTATTCTACCTAAAATTTGCTTGAGGGGTTACCTGCAGTCACGAACTTACTCTGGACCTCACTACTAAAACAACAATTAGTCCGTTTAAATACTTTATTCTTAAACTTTATTCGTGAATTTTTTATGAGCATATATAGTAAAAAAATGGTGGAGTTATGGCCTGTCGTCGCGAGAACGTTTTCGCGGTAGGGATGCGCGGTGGACACGATTCCTCGGCAACCGGTAATCAGAAACAAACAAGCAAAGTTGCGCTTTATTCTACATCGAATGGGCTAGTGATTGAATATTGGAAATTAATTTACGGTGATTCTACGCAAAATGGCGACCGTTTGAAGAAAAGAGCTGTTTTTTGGCCTAAAATTCGATCCTCTTAACCTTAAAATAAAAATATTAATTTTGAATCGAAATTAAAATCCTACTTTCAATCACAAGCCAATGTTATCGCCAACAATTATATCCAAAAAATTGCATTAAAATCCGTTAAGAAGTTATGTACCTATGTTAAGTTACTATGTACCTATGTGTATGTAAGTCATCATCATCATTCTACGCAAAATGGCGACCGTTTGAAGAAAATAGCTGTTTTTTGGCCTAAAATTCGACCCTCTTAACCTTAAAAGAAAAATATTAATTTTGATCAGAAATTAAAATCCTACTTTCAATCACGAGCCAATGTTATCGCCAACAATTATATCCAAAAAATTTCATTAAAATCCGTTAAGAAGTTTGTCTGTAATCCACCGATTTGGAAAATGTCACTGTTATTTGAGTTGTTATTTCACCCAAGCATTTGGTTTTTGAGATTTCACAAGAGCTGAAATGAACATATCTTTAAGCAAAATGACAATTTTACAAAAAGCACAAGACTTCGCTAAGTAGGTAACTGTGAGAAAAAGATTTCGCAAACCGTTTCCAAGATCTTCGGATGGGGCATAGATTTCTTTTTTTTTTTTGTTCATAAGTTTCGTTAGAAGTTGGTTAAGTTAGGAACTTAAAGGAAATTAATATTTTTCTTTAATTTCACACTTGTTAGTATAAAAATTTCAATTGTAGTTTCTGTTAAAGTAAAATGAAATAAATCATACATTTTTTTAATTCTGATGAAATATCCCCCAACCAATTTGCCCGTAAAATGAAACCGACCCCACCCTTTTGGGGAGCGGGGGAATTTTGCGGTTTTGTTGTGTGTTAACAAAAAAATAGCCCTTTTTCCGCGTTAAAAAACCCCCATTCTAAAAAACCCCCCCCAAAAAAAAAAAACATTTTTTTCCATTAGGGAAAAAAAATTTTTAAAAAAAAAAAGCCGGGCCGGGGCCCCCCCCCCGCTGGTGGGGGGGGTTGTTTGGGGCGCGGGGGGGCGCGCCCGCCCGGGCCCCCCGCCGGGAAAAATACAAAAAAAAAAAAAAACACAACCCCCAACTAAAAAATTTTTTTTTTTTTTCTCTTTCTTTGTCTTTTTTTCTCCTACAACCCTTTTTTTTTTTTTAATAAAAATTTAAAATTTTAAATATATTTTAAAAAAAAAAAACCCCCCCCCCCCCCCCTTTTTTTTTTTTTTTTTAATACAATTTTTTTTTTTTTTTTTTCCCCCACCCCCCCCTTTTTCCCCTTTTCTCTTTTTTTTTTTTTTTTTTTTTTTTTTTTTTTTTTTTTTTTTTTTTTTTTTTTTTTTTTTTTTTTTTTTTTTTTTTTTTTTTTTTTTTTTTCCCTTTCTTTTAATTTGGTTTACGTATATAGCGATTTAAAAAAAAACTAAATACAGTCGAATGTTTAATTATTTGTACATACTGGGTCAACTTTGCGTCAAATTTTGACATAGCATTTGCTGGCGTTTAAAAAAACAATATTTAGAACAACAAATGGTGATAAATATATATTGAAAAGATAAGTTTGGCATAAAGGAATAATTTTGTACTGATTTGTTAGAGCTTTAAATACCCAGGAATACCTAGTGTAAAAAAAAATTCAAAAAGGAATTTGTACAAGACACTTGAAATGTGGTGGGAATGAAATGAAAAAAGAAATAACTTTTTTATTAATAAGTTCATTTTTACAATTTTTTCCTTGAAAGGTTAGGAAAAAAGGTGCTATGATGCGTACTTTATGTATGACACTGTATATGACGTCAGGATCCGCCACTCTTTACCTGGATATGCTTAACGACTACACCTTATCCCAAACAATTCATTTTATCTTAGTTACAGCACACAACTTTGATGGCACTTTTGCCCTTCCGGCATATGAATACGTAGTTATAACCCTAGAAGCGTCATGTTGCTAATTAAGGATCCATTACACAACCTGTCAAAAGCATACCTTGTTAAATTAAACACCGAATGACTGTTTAAACCTCCGTTTAGTGTGGGTTTACTTTAACGGCGTAGTAGATACGAAGATTACAGGTACACGTGTAGATAAATAAGGTAACGCAGTAGGCAGAAACGTAAAGTTAATCAATTATCGCGGATGTTAAATTTCATTAAATATGGAGGAGGCGCCGTTACTAAATTATGTTAAAAATTACGGCGCCGTTGCCAATTTTTGTTAAAACTAGTGATTATGCTTATGCTAAATTGTGTTTAAATGACGGAGACGCTTTTATTAAATTTTTGTAAAAAAAATGGTAGCTGTAACTACGCTAAATTGTGTTAAAAAAGGAGGAGGCGCCGTTACTAATTTTTGAAAAAAGAATGGTGGTTGTGACTACGCTTAATTGTTTTAAAAATGGCAGAAGCGCCGTTGCCAAATTTTGTTAACCTTTCGTGGGACGCGTGGTATTTCACAAATCGTCCCCAATTTGTTCGACGAGGGCCAAGCTAAATATGGCTCGCCCACCATAACTTTGTTATTTTCAGAAATAAAATAATGAAATTCTATAATTGGATATTAAACATAAATCTGCATTTATTTATATAGTCCGCAATTTGTATTGACTTGTCCAGTTTAACCGGAAATGGTGGGATCATTTTTGAACCTTTAATGACACATAATATTTATTTCACTTGTTTTAATTCTAAATGCCATTCTGAATACAATAATACGTCACTTTTTGACACATCATGTAATTTAGTTTTTTTATTTACATCTTTTGATCTAGAGTGCCTAGAGTTTATTAAAATATTTCAGTTTGAGTCACACATCAAGTACATATTGAAAAACAATTTGATTTTGTGTTTGTTAAACGCACTATTTGAATAAAATAGTGCGTTTTTTATACTTTGATGTCACACATTTCAACACTTAATTAAGGATTCTCAAAAAAAAGCGCAATCAAATATCAAATACCTGGAAATATTAACACAACATTTTTATTTTAGCCTTGACATTAGGTGGCTTTAAAAACGAAATCTTGCTGACTGTAAATACATCTCTTCGTTTTAATACCTTCCCCAATTTGCTTTATTTCCATTTACTCTAACCTGACAAAATAATGTCAGGATGTCACCAATCTAGATATTATTTTGACGGAAACTCGGGCCATTTCGATCCAATACATGGAAAAAAACGACGGAAATGAAACAGTTTTTATTATGTAATAAAATTAACAGGTTTGTTTACGTTATTTGAAAGTCAACGATGTTTTTGTTTTCAAGGCCACCTACTGTCTTTATCTTTTGTAATTTTAATTAAGCTCTATTTTGTGTCAATATTTCTATATATTTGAACGTTAATTGCGTTGTTTCTTGAGAATTTTTAAGTGAATGTTGAAATTGTATGACATCAAACTGTTAGTAACAAAAAGCACTATTTTAATAATAGCATGAGCCATAATGTTTCTATTTTAAAATATTTAAAAAAAAAAACATGAAAAATTCGCTTTCGCCATATTTAGAAGCTTAAAAAACGAAAACTGTCGACAAAAATAAATTAAACGTACTTTTCTTTGTTTAATTGACTCAAACTAAAACGTTTTTATATAGTCTAAGCACTCTAGATCAAAATATGTGAATCAAAAAATAAACGGCATGATGAGTCGAAAAGTGATAAATCACATGCAATAGCATGGTGCTCCTCGATTTACATTTTCTAAATTTCCTTTTTACTGTTATCCTAATTACTGTAATTTTATGTGACTGTTAGTTCTATGAGCTTCACAGATTCAAGATCCCAGACAAATGACTGGGCAGGTACAGTGCAGTAACAATAACTTTGCGCTTGGCTGCAGTAAAGAAAACCTGAAATTGTGCTCATTTCTTTTATAGCTGCTGCCGTAAACGAAGTACAGTATGTTGTTGTTTGCGGGTATCTCTTATACGAGGTGTGTAAATTAAGTAATGAGACAGGCAACATATCGCCCGATCTAGCAACACTGCGGAGATGGGACTTGGAAAAGCTTGTAGGTTGGTAGGTTAACATGTAATGCACCTTCAGTACAAGTTTGAACTTATTAGAGTCATTTGTTTGTTCTTAGTGACTGTTTTCATAAACCGTTTTTTCTCTAGTGCGTTTTAAAAATGAGTGACATTAATATTGATCAAAGGTGTGCTATCAGATTTTCCGTCAGACTTCGAACTTCAACACGCCTACGGAGACAGTGTTCTTTCAAGCGCCCAGGTTTTTCGGTGGTTTAAGGCATTCTCGGACGGAAGATAAATCGATTGAAGATCAACCACGCAGCGGAAGGCCCTCATCATCAAGAACCGATGAAAATTTCGAAGAATACGGGATCTTGTGCATTCGGATCATCGGTTGACGACAAGAATGATCGGGGAAGAGTTAAATTTAAATCACACCACTGTTTATCAGATTTTGACTAATAAATTGGGGAAGAGAAAAATCTGCGCAAAAATGGTTCCAAAAAACCTTTCGCAGGAACAAAGGGACATCAGGAGAGAAAGCTATCTTGACTTTTTGGAATCGATTGAAAATGACTTTTTCCCATTTTATTGGGAAATGGTTTTTCCCATTTTATGGAACGTTTCATTACTGGTGATGAGACTTGGATGTTTGGATACGACCCGGAAACCAAATGCCAAAGCATGGAATGGCACACTTCAAGCTCTCCAAGACCCAAAAAAAGCAAGAATGTACAAGACGAAGATCATATGCATTGTCCACAAAGAGATTGTGCTTCCAGGTCAAACAGTAAATCACCACTTCTACAGAGAAGTTCTTGAAAAACTTCGAAAAAGGGTCATGCGTGTGAGACCAAACATCAAGAACAACTGGATGGTACATCACGACAATGCGCCTTGTCACACAGCCATTTCAGTAGACGAGTTTTTAGCCAGTAAAAACATTCCTGTGGCTCCTCAGCCTCCTTATTCGCCTGATTTGAGTCCTTGTGATTTCAGTCAGTTGTGAAAATCAGTCTCATTACTTAATTTACATATCTCGCATCTCTGATTTATGGTCGTACCACGTTCACTGTAAACAATTCGCGGACAAAGATATTCAAGCTGTACGGCATCGGCACCTATATTAAATTTCGAGTGTACACTTCTCTACAAGTCATTCTAATTCAGAAAATCCTTATATGTGATTACCTGCGTTTCTGTAGTGAAATCAAAGTTTGGTCTCATTTACCAGTACCCCACTATCGGTTATACGAAGTTTATTTTAACTAGGATACTTATAACGTGTATCCAATTCCCGTTGCTCGCCTCAATCTATTATTGGCTACAATTGAAGCACCATTTAAATACCTACGTGATTGCATTGATATTTATTGGGCTCGTAGTGTTTGTCGCTGGCAAAATCAAATGCGGTCTCCATGGTAACGAGCATACCGTTTGCATTATTTGACAGATAATTACATGTCGCTAGATAATATAACGGTTAACTGGTCGCATTTAATGCGATTTTATTATTGTTTTAATTAAAAATGACGAAGGGCGTAACTTCAATAAAATTGCGGGTCGGTTGTAAAGCCGATCCAAGAATTATAATATATACTCCCTACTTTATTCCTCGCTTCATGTCTACCAAAAGTTAGTATGTCCGTCATTGCATTTTATATACCGATGTTGTTGACAGTGAATTACAAAAGAAGATTTAAGGGAAGAAAATATGAAGCGAAAACTTTAGGTTCTTTAATCGTTTATGCTCCCTATTAAAACTTATACTGCAAAGTTTTTCTTCAAAGCACTTCTATGTCAATAATTTTACAAATTAAAGTGTCAGTTGTACTCAACGTGGGGTTAGCTGGCAGACATTTCGAAATATTGATACCATATTTATAGTTGGTGAAAGATAAACATATGGTTGCTTGTAACGGTTCATTGTTCATATTAAGATAATAACAAAGCTATAGACGTATTAAAATAAATCAGTACCTATCTTTCTTGTCATGTCGATTTTGAAAAACGGCACAAAAACCATTTCACCCCATTTCATCGGGTTAGATGGGTTCTATCACCGGGTGATATGGCACATCAAAAAGAGACATATTGATAATACTAAACCACGTTTTAAGAAATCATAACAGTGTCACCAATTTTTCCTAAAACAGAAAATAGAAACGTATTTAGTTCTTTTTGCAGTATACTTGCCACAGAATTCTTGTCAAGTTGCTCTGCCAAATTAAATATTGTTGTTACATCGGTTGCAGAAGGAGCAAATCCATGAGTTTGTTTTCATACGAAGTGTGTAAATTAAGTAATGAGACTTGCAACGTAGCGCTCGATCTATCAACACTGCGAAGGCGGGACTTGGAAGGGCAGTAGGTTAACATGTAATGCACTTTCAGTACAAGTTTTTGCTAATGCATTTTAAAAATGAGTGACATTAATTTTAAGCAACGGAACGCTATCAGGTTTTGCTTCAGACTTGGACACGGCGCCGCGGATACTTTTGCAAAACTTGCAATACGCCTACGAAGACAATGTTTCTTCAAGAGCCCAGGTTTTTCGATGGTTTAAGGCATTCTCATAATGAATAGAGTCGATTGAAGATGAACCACGCAGTGGAAGGCCTTTATCTTCAACAATCGATGAAAATGTCGATAGAATACGGAATCTTGTACGTTCAGATTGTCGATTGACAACAAGAATGATCGGGGAAGAGTTAAATTTAAATCACACCACTGTTCATCAGAGTTTGGCTAACGAATTGGAGATGAGAAAAATCTGCGCAAAAACGATTCCAAGAAATATTTCGCAGGAACGAAAGGACATCAGTAGAGAAAGGTCTCGTGACTTTTTGGGATCGATTGAAAATGATCCCCATTTTATGGAACGTGTCATTACTGGTGATGAGACTTGGGTGTTTGAGTATGACCCGGAAACCAAGCGCCAAAGCATGGAATGGCACACTATAAGCTCTCTAAGACCCAAACAAGCAAGAATGAGCAAGTCGAAGATCAAATGCTTGCTGATTTGCTTTTGATAGCCAGGGAATTGTCCACAAAGAGTTTGTGCCTCAAGGCCAAACAGTAAATCAACTCTTTTACAGAGAGGTTCTTGAAAAACTTCGAAAAACGCCAACAATGCGCCTTGTCACACAGCCATTTCAGTAAACTAGTTTTTAGCCAGTAAAAACATTTCTGTGGCTCCTCAGCCTCCTTATTCGCCTGACTTGTCCGCCTTGGGACTTTTTTCTCTTCCCAAAATTGAAAAATCACAAGGAACGTTATTTTGAGACCATAGAAAACATTCAAATGGCTGAAACCGACCAGCTATTGTAATGTAGGATTAGTGACCTGTTTCCTTGTAACTGTAGTTGACTAGTGAGGTGAGGTCAATTGTACACAGACAAATGCACAGACGTGCATCGGCTATCTAATAGCCGATGCACGTCTGTGTGACAGTATGTTGTACCTTATTATTTATAGAGAGTATCAATGTTTCATTCATATTTATTTTTACCAAGGACAATAAAAAGCTAATTCAATTAGTCCTGAGGATGCAAATAAATTTTGCGAAACGTCGACTACTTCTTCTACTTCTTGAACTTGTAAAGGATATTCAGCAACAGTGTCCCGCAATAAGTAAATACATATAGTGTCCCTTAAAGAATATATATAATGGACCTTTTTCAGTTAAATAAATAAAGTATGTTATACCTAAAGCATAAATTAGGCATATAAATGAGAAATACATATAATCAGCTTAACCTAACCTAACCTAACCAACCAAAACATGACAAAAACTAATGAATGAAACTTAAACCAAACAAAATATAACAACTTACTCTTAATCTAATGAACGCGATTATATTACTTATATGTTTATAACAAATAACCAAAGTAACTGATATACATATGTACATAATAGATATTGTATTATTATTTTCTGCTAAATTACAAATTAGTAGTTGGGTTTCTTATTTAGATTTCCGCGGGGACATTGTTGTAGACCATACATTTTAATCTCTTATTGTACTATCAATCATATGTATTAAACAGAAAAAACGGTACAGAATTATTTATTTCCACTTCGTTTTTATAGCACAGAATAATCTTTGTGCTTTTTTAAATACAAACAATAAATTTCCTATCGTTGTTGACCTTGGCATCAAAAATCAATATTTATAATTCAAAGTTCAACAATCCGCAGAAATTGATTTTTTTTCTGATTGTGACTTAGAAATTCGATTTCAGCACAAAAAAATTTGTTAAGTTTAGTTCCTGGAGCAGATTTTTTTGTAGACCTGTGTTATTAACCTATACTACTGAGTGATTCCCAAGTTGAATAATATTTTTTACAGCATATAGAACTATGCACATATGGAAGTATTTTTTCCAAAATAAAAAAAATAAAAAAAAGTCATTTCTAATTTCGAAAATAGCATTTATTCGGTCCCGCCTTAAATTTAAAGAAAAGGTTATATAACGAGATTCTAAACATAAAAACGTCTAAGAAAGAAAATACTAGGAATAAATGATTCGCAAAAAAAAACAACTATGTAATTCTCAGGTATGTTTTTATATCTATCCTTTAAATTGAAGACAGGGCCGGATAAATGCTATTTTTTAAATATTTTAATAAGGTAACTTTTTTTAGTTTTGAGTTTATTGAAAAATAGTACTTGGAAAAAACGTTTGCTTTGAATAGTTCTACACTCGGTTCTACATGTTATTAAAAATATGGTTCAGGTTAACAGCTTAGGAATCCATATGTATACAGGGTGTTCCCCTGTGGCGACTGGTGGCATGAGACGCATGAGAAGCATGAGACCCACACCAGATTATTACTAGACCCAAATAGAAGGTTAAATAATAGAAAAACTCCAACGCAACTTGCAAAAACTTTTTTCAAAACATATGCAGCATCCCCAGAAAATACTGGAAACATGCAACAAAATATTTGATTGTCATAATTACCATGTTAATATAAAATGTGATTTTTTTTGTCATAATTACCATGTTAATATAAAAATCATTTATTCTTATGGTTTTTGCAAAATATTATTTTTTCTTAAAGTTCTAATTGCAGAACCAAAATGCTGGAATGAAATAAAAATGCAAATACCTATCCATAAATTTAACGAAGATTTCTAAAAAGACACAAAAAATAAAAGATTGTATTCACTTGATGATTAGGAAAACTAATATTTCGCAAATAAAATTAGATTTTTTTTTGATAATTTTTGAAGATTGCGCAAACTGCAAAAATTTTACAATACACATAAAATAATGTCTAACATTTTAGTTTTAAAACTGGATTTTTAAGAACTTGTAAGTATAATCTAAAAATACAATGTTTTCCACGAAACACCGAACTACTATATTTTTTCTCGACGCGCGTTTCGCCAACTAAGTTGGCATCTTCAGGAGAAGATTCAAACTCATTGTTTCTACGCCGAAGGTTCCAGTACCCACTCCAGGATAAAAATACAATCTTGATGTAAATTTGTTGTTTTTTCAGGCTTATTTGGTTTTGTTCAAATATTTATACTTTCTTGTTATAAATACCCTCTTCTTTTCTGTAATTTCCCTTCCATGTGCCACAAAAGATATTTGAACATTGGTTAAAGTGGAGATTATAATTTAAGTGGATTGATATCAATTATAATTTTATTATATGTAACTTTACTTAACTTGTTTGTGACACTTACCCAGATGTTCTAGTTCACTCTTACCTAGTTATTCTAATTCATGCGCTACGTCTTCGTTTTACATTGTATAATGAACATTACTTAATATTATTTTTATAACAAGTCCTGTTATAAAAATACACACAAAAGGGAGGGTTTCCAAGGTTTCAGTTTATTTGGTCGTTATGCCTACTTTATATTCCTATGTGCACATCAAAAGAACACACACTAATTTACATCTTCATTCCCAGCCTCACAATTATATTTATTTTCTTGAATGATTTTCTGCTAACGAATCGTGAGAGGGGAAAATGTTTCGTCAAAAGAAAAATACGCCCTAATCACGAACAGAAAGAATCATGTAAATACATGAAATTGTAGAAACTTTTCCATCACTTCAAAAGGCCAATAAAACCTTTACGATTACTTAAGGTTAAGCAAATTTGTTATAAATTAAGTAATAAAATCAACTCAAAATTGTGAATTAGCGTATGGCCTTGCTTGAGGCCGAAACGCCGCGATCAAGTCGCAGTAATGTATTTAATACCGGGTGTTCCAGAGAATTTGACAGAGGGTAACCCATTTTGATCGTAAATATCCTTTGACAGAGCGAACTTAGAATGATGCGGTTTTCGTCAGTCGATTTACTATTTCAAAAAGTTTTTTCGTACTACTATGTTAAAAACTTGTTACATGTCCTACAGGATGTTTTTGAAATACGGTCAACTTCAATGTTAAAATTCCCGACTACTTTAAATGCAACACCTTATATCTGTTATATATAAAAACTTACATATTTTTAAAAGTACAAATATACATCGTTTATAGGTATGTGTTAAGCATAATACCATATAATGTAATTAAGCATACTGGGTGTTCCAGCCAACTGTACTTTTATGTTTGGATTAATCATACTCAAAATCTCCCTGTATGATATGTAACAAATATTTAACATGACACGTAAAAAAACTTTTGGAAAACGTAAATTAACTGGCGAAAACCCACATCCTTGTAAGTTTGCTCTGTAAAAAAATATTTACAATCAAAATGGGTCAGAATTTTCTCGGGCGTCCAAAACGCGATGTTTCTAAAAATCAAATTAATAATCCATTTTGAAAGTAGAGTGTAAGAAACTATACATTTTTGGAAAACGGAAGAGCTTTTGTTTGGTGTAAACAGATACAGGGTGTTGTATTTAAAATAGTAGCGAATTTTAACGTTGCAGTTGACCATATTTCAAAAACACCCTGTAGGACAAGTAACAAGTTTTTAACACAGTACGGATAAAACTTTTTAAAATAGTAAATCGACTGGCGAAAACCGCATCCTTCGCAGTTCGCTCCGTCAAAAGATATTTACGATCAAAATGGGTCAGAATTCTGTGGGACACCGGATACATTGTTCTTTATAGAAGGTGGCCTCATACTTGCATGCCATTCAGGTGGTAGCGATGTTGCAAGCATGGCCCCAGACTTAGGTAAACTAGAATTCGTGAAGTAAGTTAAATACAATATAAAACATTTTTAGTGATCGATGTTGCATGTCTGGGTTCCTAAAAATGTATTTTGGCATGTCATGCAATCACTGCTATGGCTGGGAATTTAAAAAATGACACGGATCCACTTTCAGGTATACCTTTGTCAGTTCTAAATCGGGTGTGTGCTGTTTTCAAGGAATACCATGTATATTTTGTCATGATCTAAAAAGGTAAAGCACTTGGTCCCATACAACTTTCCCGTAAAACTTGTTTTTCTATCTCGACAAATAAAAAAGCTAAGGACATAGGACTTTTTTTCGGAACGATCTGTTCGGAATTTCCAGTATGTTCAAACATTAAAGTACGGGGTTCAAATATTAAAGTAGTATGGGTTTTTGCAGTAAGCCCACCATATAATTATAACCCTGTATATACAAGTGAAAACTACATGATAAACTACATCCCAAACAAGTATGTCAATTTTCTGAATAATACTTGTGAAGTATTAAGGATCTATTTATTATATCCGTGACATTAATGCTCAAGCTATTACTTTTAAGTTGTCCTTAACGATGTTGGAGATTTCAAGGACAAAATAATTTCGTATTTAAAGGCAAATGCTTAAAAAATTATCGGGTGTTAATAATTCCTTTTCATAGACTACCTACATATATGAGTAAATGTGGGTCGAAGTTCATTAAAAATTTATAATCCGCGGAAAATATTACGCTTAGAAAACTAATCCTTTTCGAATCCTTCTTAATTCAAATGAATATTTCATACTGTCAAGATATTGCAATTAGCACACATGTTTATTTAAAAAAAATCAGTTGTTACTTACTTATTTAACTTATTTATTAAAACGATTAACAGCAAAAATATTTGGAAATATTACTCTATTTTAAATAAAATGAGATATTTAATAATATGTATTGGCTTTAAGGACAATACCAATATCATGTATACCTATGAATAATTGTAAAAGAGAGAAAAATAAATGATCCCTAATAAAAATGGAGCATGAGACCGGAACTATATTTTTAAGATATGTAATTGTTAAAAGAGAAAGCGAATGAACTCTATGCCAAAGTAATACTTGCCAAATCAAATACTTTTCAAATCTTTTTAATCCGTTACTCACTTCTGGAATCTCGAGAGGGAGTAATTATACGTCGTATAATTAGTATAATAGTATTTGCTAATCAAGAAATGAACACAGTAACCCAGATTTGTATTTATATTTTTTTAATTATAGGTAAGTACCTGAAACTTCATAGGTAAATGAATAAGATGAATAAGATTTCATTAAAATTCGTATAAGTATCACTTTCCCCCTTAACTTTGAACGAGTTGAGACGATTGCGAAACAAAGTCGAGGTCAAACTAGCTCAATCAAAGCTTTTTATGAAGATTGACTAATTTTTGAAAATTTACAAAGGGTGTCACAAGTTCCGTCGAATCAAAATTTTTAAATACCATGAGGGGGCATATACTACATTTGTAAGGTACATATTTTAATTTTTTACACAATGGCAGAGAGAAACCGAAAATCCACCCGCTCGTTTTTATGTATTTAAATTGTGAGGTAAAAGTGAATTTATGGATGTAATGAAAAGACTTTTTGAAGTTAACAAGTGGGCTCTTTTCAGCTTTGTGAGTAAACTCTATGGGACTTTAGTGACATATCACTGACTTAAGTGCTTTACAGGCCTGTGGATAGGGACAAATAAACCATATGATTTGGAAAACATCATGGTAAACATTTTATCGTTTTAATCGCTTCAGCTATGATTCATGATAGGATAGTCTATATCTTGGGTTTTCTCCCGCCGCCGAGGTGAGCTTCCATAGCTAGATACATAAAACTGACCCGAAATGTCGTGTTATTAAAGCAGTAGGATCAGTAATAGCTCTGCAGCTATTTTCCGGCATTTGAAAAAATTGCCATTATCTCAAAAAAATGACGAATTTGACAAAAAAAAATCTACCTAAATAAAACATGTGTTAGGATGAGATATTTTTAGCACTTGCACCTCCTCTCTTCTTCACATCCCCTCTCGAGCCTTTTCTCCTTATCAGCGTATTGCGCCCCGTCCCTGTTCTCAGTATTCCCTAGATTATGAGCGGGCAGCAGCGTAAAAGGCTGATACTCACTAATTGATTGAAGCTACTCAAGAACATAAATGTGCTGTACTTGTAGAAGACACGGACCTTCGTATTATGCTCACAGGATTGTAAAGATAAAGATGGTAAAGCTTTCCCATCTTCAACATTTTCTTCATGATTCCAGGAAAAAGAAAATCACCAAGCAATAACTCCGTCAGTAGCTTCCATCATTTTGAGTCCGTCAAAAACGCTCTTGTGTCCCTTTCAGTGGTTGTGATGCGACCTTTTCACTTTACAAGGATTTTTTTAAACTGATTCAGAATGAGAAACTTTTGGAAGTGACTCAAATTTTCATGAGTAAAGACGTGAATCCGGGTGGTATTTATAGTGGATAGATGCAGGGTAAACAATCTCGGGTGTAGCACTATGTGGAGATAAAAGTGATGATACCTTGAACATCTTAAGATTCTAGCTGTTCTAAAGTTCTTGCTTTTTATTAAATCTTTTGTGACAACTAATTTTAATTTGACTTGGATCCGTTGAGCTGAGGTTGTCAAACCAAATATGATATGAGTCCTGTTACCCCCATCAAAGGCCTTGCTCCGCAGTGGCTTTAAATCATCATATCATCATCATTTAACATCAAGCTTTTCTGCAACTGCTTTGATGCGTTTACAGAAATGCATCAAAAGGTGTAAAGTCACCTACAGTTGCAGAAAAGCTTGATGTGCAATGATGATCAGATGATGATGATAGCGCCAATAAATAGATAAAGAAGACAACCCAGATAAAGCTAAAGAAATGGAAACTGAAACAACATTTCCCATAAAACGTGCGCGATTGAATTAATTAATTATATGTAGTTTTGTAGTTTAGATGATATGAAGTACTATTGAAATAGGCCACGTATCTACGAAGATTTCGTTCAGTCCGTCATTATACGCTCGTTCATCGTTTCCCTTGTGTCGAACAGATTTTAATAAATATCTGTAAACAAAAATTTGGTGACCATTTATTTGAGTTGTATGTACCCCAAAGTTTTAGACCATATTCAGTATTTAGTCTTTAAGATAAATAAGGGTAGTAAATGAAATTTTAGTAAAATAAAGAGTTTAAGGTTGAGTTACAATGCATATAAGCGTAATTTGGAGCCATTCTCACAGAAATATAGATAAATTAGAAACTCGCAAAAATAACGACTGCTTTGTATATCCCTTTACAATGGGACAGATGACGCATGATACACAGGGTGGTCCAGGTTAAACGTCATTAATTTTGATGTGTCATAGAACATCAAAAAAAGTAGACTTTCAGAAGAAAACTTTGTTCAAAAATGTTTCCTAACAAAGACACAGGGTGTCAAAGTTGTGGAAAAAAAATGTTTTTTCTAGTCATAACTTCTAAACCACTTGATCGATTTCCATCAAATTTCGCACACAGACTAATATAGTACATCTCTAAGTAATGATTAAAATCATTTAAAGAAATTCTCCAGTGGCGTAGATATTGGGGGTCGGCACCCCCATTCTCCCCTCCCAATCTTCGGTGCCACTGGATATTTTACAAAGAATATCCGATTTTTGGATTCACTGTTTAATTTAGAAAAAAAATACTGTTGTAAATTTGCGATTTATGGCTTCGTTTTTGAAATATTTATTTTAATTTAGAATGTTGCAAGCAGGCGAAAACTTATGAATGAACTACTAAGAAAATACGATATGAGAGGCCAACATTTTTTTAAACATTTTATTACTTACAGACATAATGTACATCAAAGATACAAAAAAAAAACAAATAAATTACACTAATAAGTCACGCCACTGGATAATTTCTTTAAATGATTTTAATCATTACTTATTGTTAGAGATGTACTACATTAGTCTGTGTGCGACATTTGATGGAAATCGATCGAGTGGTTTAGAAGTTATGACGAGAAAACCATTTTTTTCCACAAATTTGACACCATGTATCTTTGTTAGGAAAATGTCAAAATTAATGACGTTTAACCTGGACCACCTTGTATAATTATCATAGGTTGTAGTATTTTTTTGTTCACTAAAAATGCCAATGTTTCATGGTCCGCGCAAAAGTAAGAACAAAGGTAAACAAAGCTGTGGAAGCTCTATGAATGCCAAAGACATCGATCGTGCAGGCTGCACGAGATAATAATATTCAAGGAAAACCTTACGCATCAGGAAAATTTTGCTCTTGGTGGATCACCTTATTTGGGACATGACCCCGACCGTGTAGTACTTAACTATTAAAACGACAAACTCAACAGTAATTCTTTGTTATTTCCTATAATGCGTATCTCCCAGCATATCTCTATCATTTCCCCCATATAGTTGGGAAATATGGCCAAATACCGTTTATTTTTTATTTTTGTTACGTTAATTATCCTGTACTTTTCTAATACAAACTTATATAAATGTGTTTGTAATAACATTAGCAAATAAAGTAGTTGTGCATTCCTGTAATTCACAATTCTCTTTGTCAAATCTTGATCTATTAAGAATTTTTTTTCAAAAAGTGCGTCATTTCTCCTGAGTTTACCTTACATATACTGACATATTTTGATACTTAATGCAATAAACTTGTTTCTTCTTCCGTAATACATTTGTATACCTTTCCTTGATCGAACGTGAAACATAGGCTTTTGAGTGATCTCTTTAATCAAACAACTCAAAACCCTATATGTAAAAGGATAAGGACAGTCAATACTAAACTAGTGAGATACTAATGTTAAAAAGTGTCGCCCTCAAAATGTATTTCATGGAGACACTATTTTTTATTTAATTCGTTGTTTGTTGGAAAAATAGTAATTTTTTTCATGTGAAAAATTATATGCAACTCTGACAAGAGTTACTATTAGAAGAGTTACGACTCATTCTTCTCAGAATTTAAATCTGAACTTTTTATAAACCATATTTCTGATTTTATGGATAGCTTTCATGTAATCTTAGAAAAACTACAATGAATCCTAGAAAAACAGTGACACCGCATTTCGTCACTTTTTATCTACCTAGCTGCTGAAACTCACCTCGGAGGAGAAGGAAAACTTAGGAGAGTCATATTGAATCATAAGTAAAGTGTTTTAAAACAAAAAAATTACCATGAATTATTTCCGAAATCGACTACTAAAACCATGCCTCTTTACTAAAATCGTACCTTAAATGCATACTTCTGCTCCACTTTACCAACTTTACACCAATCTAATGTTATTCCAATCCCAAGCTTGGATCTTCTTTTGTGATATTTAAATTCGCAGTTTAAACAACCCTGCGTCCTTTTCTCCCTCAATTACGCCTCATTGTTGTTAATGTAATATGTCTTATTTACCACTCAAATACGAATTCTCTAAAAACCGTAACCACCGGGTTAGAGTCGGTCTTTTAGCGCATAAACGGGAAAGATAGGGGCGTAATAGGAAAACTTAATTATGTAGCAGGGAAGACCGACTTAACAAAGTTACTTAGTTAGTTCATAAATTAGAAATTACATTAACTTCGACGGTTTGGTTTCCAACTAAAATTGAAACTTCCCATGGTTATGGAGAATGTGTAATTCTTGACGCGTCTAAGGAAATTACACTCCTTTGTTTCGCGGCGGTTTCCGATGTGTTTTATTGACATTTGGTTTCGTAGTCTGATGTTTGTTTATACTCTTGATTTACAAGTTTAATTAAACCATACAATGGAATTCGTTATATAGGGATTTTGTCATGAAATCCTCGCAATACAGAGTTCAATGCTCCGAATATAAATCACTGAAAAAGTTAAAATCAAATATAAAAGGTCTCGCTTCAAGCTACACTGCCAACAAATACAGAGTGTCTTACCGCGGTAGGCTTATATTGCTATCTCAAAAACTATGAATATTAAAATTCTGAAAATTTGACAGCAAAGTAAAATCAATACATTATATTTAAGTAAAGTGTTTTGAGAGATCTGGGACCACTTATACCGGAAGTAGATGTCAACCTGATCATTTTAACCTCTTCAGACCCCAGATAATAATATGCCAGAGACATAAATAATTTCAAAATATAGCCATCAATTGATATTCAAATAAAACATTCGTAGCACAAATTTTAACATTATTTAAAATATTTTTGGAAAAATTATATATATATGATACATTGGGACTTAAATTAACTGACATTTTTTTAAACAAATTGATTTTTTTTAAAACAATTATATTCAACTCTAAAACATTATAAACGTTACAGGAACCATAGCCTCGAAACCATCATATTGACTGATTATTCTCTTCTTTACACATATTTTGCGGCATCTGTAATGCACTTGATGTAACCTTATAGTATATATGCTACACAGAGTAAACAAAGTAATACTATGACACAAGAAAGTTTTAACTACAATTAATATTTTTTATAAATTAATAATACTTTAATGATAACTGCAAACAGTCACAAAAATAAGCAATTTCCTCGTTTTTAAGTACAAAATATATTCTAGTTACACTCTCTATCTTTGAACATAGTATATTTTATGAAAATTGCATCTATTAGTTGACGGTGGTACCTATGTCGATATATAGTGTATGATACTATGATAGGATTGTAAGCGATTTTCGGTTTAAGAGGGTTTTAAGAAAATAAAATCCCGTTGTATCACATATGACACTATGAGTCTGAAGAGGTTAAATGGAACATCGTGTATATTATCGCATTCTTTGATTCTATGATAATTGATTCTGATTCTAATTTTAAATGCATTTCGTGTATAATGTTTTAATTGTGTACATATATCCAACAGTTTTCGATCACTCAAATGAGAGTTGAAGAATCTTGAGCAAAATGCGGACATGTCATAAATGAGCATTCATTTTGCAACTTGTTTCGATAAATCCCTAAAATATACTTTTATTTACTAAAACTCGGACGCCCGTACCTGATTTTTTATACTGAGTGCTCGCAAAAAAAAAATTAAATTTTAATTCGAAAAATTTCGAAATCATTTTTTTAACTACAACCTCCTATTTTTCTAGCGGATTTATATTAAGCTCTCAAAATGACGGTGACTTTCTGTTAGATTTTCTATGTCTAAACTCAAACGTTTTTATTCTATTTTTAATTAAGCTTTTCCATTGCTTTCAATACGACTCTGTTAACTATAAATCGCAAAATTGGCTATAGGCGCCAGAAAACAATCAAATGCTTTAGAAATATCATACTGTAATATTAGCCAACTTTCTAAAGCATTTGATTGTTTTCTTGACGTTCTATTCAAAATTGGCAAAAATTGTATTTGAAGCAAAGGAAAAACTTTATTTGAAAATGAAATGAAAACGATTGAATTTAGAGATAGACAATCTAGCAGATATCACTCTTATTTTGATAGCTAAATATAAATCTGCTATAAAAAAGGGGATACCCATTAAAAAAACGACTTTTTGTAGGATTTCGAATTAAAATTTAATTTTTTGCGAGCACCCAATATAAAAGTCAGGTACGGCATACGATGTAGAAAAATAGGAGGTTTCCACTCAACAAAAAAAAAATATACATATTTCGAATAAAATTTCATTTTTTTACCAGCACCCACTATAAAAAATATGATACAGATGTGCGTGTTTTACTAAAGTAAAGTATGTATTTTATATTGTATGGATTTGTTACAAAACACATTACGGTTTTACTTATGGAAACAGAATTGCAAAATGAATAACTATTATTTACGAAATATCATCAATTTTATCAATGTAAATTTTCAACTTCATCGCTTCTGTCTTTAGTCGCCTGAAATTCTGGAAATACAGGTATTCCCGTGATTTCTCTTTCTGGGAACGATTCTAAATTAAAAAATTGGATTTAAAATCCAATTTTAGTAAATAGTAACAATTTACATGTAACAATTCTAATGTGTAGATTAAGTAAATAAGGTTTTATACAAGAAAACTAGGTCACATAATAAGTACAATTATAAACAAAATTTAGGCCTGTGCACATGATGTTTAGTTTTTATAAAAAATCAACCTCATATTACGTAAGTACCTGTTTTTGTACATCAGCAATTTTGTTATTTACAAAAATTGTTAACAACATTTTAGAGTTCCTGAAGAAGAGCCAATAAAGACTCGAAAGCTTGAACAGTAAAAAGAGTATTACTTGTGTTTGACTTTGACTGCCAACCCGAAATCAAAGGATATTTTCCCTTAACTTAGACAGTCGTATATATATATCCGCAGGAAAAAATTAAACAAACAACAATATAAATTATAATTAGTCCAATGTATATTTTTTTCCTAGATTATAAAAAAAATAATAATATGAACATATGAATGTAAATGAATTTTCCTGAAATTATTTTCAAGTATAAAATATACATAAGCCTAAGCCAATAATTAGTTTATTGTCTGGTTTATAAATATTCAGTAGTTTAGTTTGTAAAGTCAGTCTGAGATATCTTTATAAAATGATTTCACATTCAAATTATTTCACAATATACATATGTAGATCCCATGCTGTAGTCTTTGTTTGAAAACAACATTAAATCAGTTTAAAAAATGCTATAAAAAGTCATAGCTGTTTACTACAACAGACTATCAAAGATACACAAGGCCACAAAATGAAATCAAGATGTAACTTCTCCCAGCCCACTTGACCTTCTTGTTTTTGGGGTCGTAGATCACGAACTCGGTATCTATATGACCCTAGCACATCTGGATCGAGGTCAAAAGAAGGTCATATTCCGTTATTCAAATTATATATGGCTATATATGTATATATATTTGGGCTATGAAACGAGACATCGAATCTCGGACTACTTAACCTTCATTTATTGGGGTCGCTGATCACGAATCCGGTATCCACATCACCCCAGCACTTCTGACTCAAAGACAAATAAAGGTCAAAATACGTTTTTCAAGTGATATAATTTTTTTGACCCCCGATTCTCAGAGCGGGACATTTTACGTACGAATACGCTATGATCCGTTGGTCGAAGAGTTGACCTCCAGATAACCTCCAAAGGTCACTTCGACCAACGGGTCAAAGCTTATACGAACGTAAAATTTCCGTTCTTTCAGAAACAGGGGTCAAAAAAAATATATCACTTGAATGATATACTTTGACCTTCATTTGACCTTGATCTAGGCATGCTGGGGTCATATGGATACCGGGTTCGCGATCTACGACCCCAAAAAACATGAGGTGAACTGGTCCAAGAGAAGTTACATTTCGATTTCATTTTGTGGCCCTGTATAATCGAATTTATACCTTATTAAGTTATTTTCAGTGTCTATTTTTTGTGAATTTATTTTGTGGATAATTTTTGCAACATTTATTTGTTTACGTTTTCTGTCAAAGCTTTTTTTAGAATCATTACTTTTGTAAATGAAACTGGTTTTACTTATTTTTTCTTCTTACTTCCTATTTTTATTTCTTTTTTTTTTTCAATTGAATGGTCGCGATAATAGAATATTTTTTCAATGTATTGACGTTTCGAATGAGTCTTACCATATATATGGAAATAACATCAGTCCTATTTTTTAGATTTGTTCACAACAACGTATACCTATATACATATTTTTTTTGCAGGATTGTGTTAAAAAAACCGGTTATGAAAGAAGCCCATCCGTCAAATTGATCCCCCGTCAGCTAGAGCTAAATTCTACTTGAGCAGGTCAGTTTTTCTGCCAAAGAGCCCCCCCCACTGTGTATGTAAATGAGCGAGAACGCCCTGATTCACTTTGACCCTGATACGGCACGTCTCCATCCCTTCCGCTGTTATCCCTCTCGCCTTATTTCCGTCCTCACTTCCTATTATTGAATATCGACCCCTAAATTGAAATGCTATGGAAATATTTTGGCCATGCGAAATATACGATACAGCGGATGTGTATTAAAAACATAATATTTGTTGAATTGTATATCATTCCCAGTCTGGTGTGTAAAGTGAATTCACAAAGGAGCAACGAGATAAAGTTAATTAATTAACGTTTTGGTTTAGCCTGGGAATTGATTTTTCCAGCCATTGCACACATGTCTAAACTTAATATTAGATCGAAATAACTAAAATAAATTGGTATTACTTATATAGCATTATTTAAAGATGCATAAAGACATAAATTAAGTGGAATACTTTAACGTAGTTTTTAAAGTAGTGTTTCTAAAGTATTATTTTTGTACAATTTTCTTTTTCAAATAAAAAATACAGTATGATTGTTCTTAAAAGTACAACACATTATATCATTTTGGTTTGTTAGACTTTAAGTCCGGGAATAAACAACAACTATTTGATGTTTGCCAACGTTTCGGAGATTTATTTTTTCTTCTTCAGGGCTTAATCAATGTTGTTATTGCTGTCATATAAGGTGGTAAGTTACGAGCATTGGTAGTTCTAGCTACATATATATGTACATGTATGTAACAAATGTAACAAGACAAAAACAAACAACCATCTACAGGTTTTGGGGAATCTCCGCGTGGTTGTGTCAGTTCTTTATTGTTGTTCTGTTACATTTGTTACATATGTACATAGATAGAACTGCCAATGTCCGTAAGTTACCACCTTATATGACAGTCATAACAACATTGATGAAGCCCTGAAGAAAAATAAATAAATCTCCGAAACATTGGCAAAAATCAAATAGTTGTTGTTTATTCCCGGACCTAAAATCCAACAAACCAAAAATTATGGTTTATATATTATATATAAATATATTTTATTATATATTAAATTCTGTTAAATGGGTTAACAAGCAATTCAGGGCCGTAGTCAAAGTTTTTTTTTTCGGGGGCTGTTAGTGTAGAATATTCTTTTAGCAAAACTAATACATCAAACATTCGAATGCGGTGCGAATATGAGGTGACTAACTTAATTTTTGCTTCTCAATTCGGTGGGTATTTGAACACTCTGGCAACACCCCCTCTGGCTATGGCCCTAACAAACATATTTATCTCTTTGATACAAAATTTAGACAACTCTATGAATATAATATATGTAATACAGTAACTAATATTAAATATGGTATATTTTCTCTGTAGAATTGAACGTTCTTTTAGATTCTCGACTTCTTGTTTTACGCGTGGCTCAGTAGATAAAAAAAATATATGTTTTAATTTATCTAAATAATACGGTGAAATTAGCGCCCTCTAGGAGCAACGTCAAGATAAGCTTAAAATTCGTAATTCTCACACCAAAAAACATAAAACTACCAATATTCAGATTTATACTATCAAAACTTTCTCAATTATAGAGAAATTTCAGAATACAATTTAAACTTTGACCACGCTGTATCTCTTAAACTAGCGACATTGGTATAAGGCATATTGAGCTCAATCATAATATTTTGGTGTCTAGTGTCTCCAGTTTAGTCTTGTCCCATTCTTTCTGACTCACCCTGTATACAAAGTGTTCATCAACTTTGATCAAGCAATTTAGTAAATACTTTAATCTAAATGCATTTACTAGGACTTTTGTTGGTAGTTTCGAGTTCCACATCATAGCATTACCTTTCAAGACGTATAATGTTAGATGTTAGTTATTTTTCCTGTAGGACTATCGATAAGATAAAAAATGTTTGAGTACCGGACAAAACCCCAATGCTTTTTTAAGTATCTTGAACATAACAACATATTATTTTCTTATCTTAATATAAATAGACGTACATAATTCCAAATTTAACCAAATCCCGGTTCTGCATTCTGGTTCCTTATTACTTATTACCTAGATGTATTGTTTGGTTGTGGCCTAAGATTAGCAAAAGGAGAACTCCGGAATTGAAAGGTACTTTGCGAGATAAGCTTGATACAGAATTTAATTAAACTTGTAACTACTGTGGCAAAGGGCCATTAAAAGTATTATTACATGAACTTTAGAGTCAGGGTTGCCACATTTTGACATTGTTAGCCACAAAATTGGTTTCTGTTACAGCACCGTTTCAGTCAAGATAAATCGTAGACTAAAGAGAAAAATTGGTTTCGTTTGTCAGAAATGTAGATTTTAACTGTTAACATGTACTGTTTTGATGTACGGTTTCATAATATTTTGATGATTAACTGTAAAGGTTATAACGTACTTTTCAAATATCAAAAATATATCCTGGATTTTGCACGAGTAATTAAAATTTACCTGACTGTATAACTAAAAAATTCTGGTTGGCAAATTTTATAAATTAACTTCACATCTTATTATGCTCCAGCACATCACCATCTTCATTATTTTCTGAGTGACTATACAGTGCGGGAGAAAAAATGAAGTTCCTCCTCCACTAATTTTAACATATCGCTACGAAATTTGGAGAAATGAAATAAGAGTTCAAGTATTACTTTTTGTCGAATAAGTGTCATCTTAAAGTTTCAAGATGACAAATTGACACCATGTTGAATTTATATATTTTTCAAATTACATGATTGATTATGTGATACACCTTTTAAACCATGTGCTGAATTGTTTTCCTTAATCTCAAAAACAATATGATGGGCGTGCATTTTTAATGAATAACTGAACTGCCTTGAATAATTGAGCTGCCTTTGCTTCAGATATTGTTGCGAAAAGGATGAACTGCAGGATTAAAAAATTTTGATTTTTGACGTGAATGTGATTTATCATGTCGCATATAATAAAATTGTTTTGAATGATACATTATAATAAAAAAGCGGCCAGATATATCCATTATACAAGAAGTATACTATTAATATATTATATACTATTAAACAAGAAGTATATAAGTCACTTTCTCAGTGACATATTGTGAACAAATGTGATCCCCTTGTGGACAAATTGACCAACGAGATTTAAGTGTGTGAAATAACTTACGCGAGAGTTTTAGAAGATCTGTTCGCATAAACTGAAGACTGGTGGAAAGCTCTATTTATTTACGACAAAAGTAAGATACCCTTAAACTTTAGGCGACACATGGCTGAAACAATTTGAATATGTATTTTTACAATTAAAAAAAAACGATATAAAAAATGACATTACTTTTAAGATTTAATGAAGTGTTCATCTCATGCTTGTCAATTATTTCAAGAGTTCGTTTTTCAATATTTTTCTCTCTCAAACAGTCAGAGCAAGCGTTTAAAAATCTCAGATTTTTTGAGACCGAAAATATCATTGAGAAATGTGTACTTACCATTCTACAAACTTGTAAGTACTTGAAAGTGTGATTTTGTAGAGAAAAAATTATAATTATATAATACACATTTTAAGAGGATACATATCTCCAGTCTTAATATTTTATATTTAGCTAATTCTGTCTTTGACTTTTACAGCTTTTTACCTTTGCAAACATTGGAATATCTGCTAGTCAGCGTGTTTGTTAACGACTGGTATTAAGATTAATAATTATATTAACTATATCACTGGTTTAACTGAATTAGCAAGCAGTTAGCAACTAGGCCTGTTGACATAAAAATAATATTCAAACTTCAAACAAATCAATGAAGTGTTTCTAATAGACGATATTTATTGTTACAGGCTTTCAGCACCCCTGGAATTTTTTGATGTGACACAGACCACCCCTTCGACTATGAACGTTACTGCGAATTACACGGACACCTTTCGGGAAAACGATCACATCTTCCCGTTGGTCGTCCAGATAATCCAAACCATACTCTTCACCGTGGTATGCCTGGTGGGGCTCGTAGGAAACACACTGGTCATTTACGTCGTCATCCGTTTTTCCAAAATGCAGACCGTCACGAATATGTACATCGTGAACTTGGCCATAGCCGACGAGTGCTTCCTCATAGGCATACCTTTTCTGATAGCCACCCTCCTGCATCGGCACTGGATCTTCGGGTATTTCGCCTGCAAAGCGTACATGATCTCCACCAGCATTAACCAGTTCACCAGTTCGATCTTGCTATGCATAATGAGCGCCGACAGATACATAGCTGTCTGCCACCCGATATCGTCGCCAAGATGGCGAACTCCCTTCATCTCCAAGGTGGTATCTCTACTAGCTTGGACATTCAGTATCTTCTTGATAATCCCCATAATCCAACACGCGAAAGAGATTGAGTTCGAGGGGAAAAAGTCGTGCGTGATAGAGTGGGGTAACTTCGACTACTCCAACTTTTCCGACAACTCCACGGAGGAGGCCGACACGGCGCCCGCAAAAATCTTCACCCTGTATACGTTCTTCTTCAGCTTCGCCATACCGCTGTGTCTAATTCTCGTCTTCTATTGGTTGGTGATCAGAAAACTGAAGACAGTCGGGCCTAAAAATAAATCGAAGGAGAAGAAGAGGTCTCACAGGAAGGTCACTAATCTGGTACTGACTGTGGTCACCGTGTACGTCATATGCTGGCTTCCGTACTGGATCACACAGCTTGCCATAAATGGCAGCAATGATACGTGAGTTGTCAATGTCTTTAATATCATTAAAATTTTATTCAGTAGTCAGTCCAAAATATTTTGAAATAAACATTACTGTAGACTTAATATCTTAACTTACATCTAATAACTTGTCATTAATGTAATCAAATCAATAAGCAGCAGAGCTACGACAAAGTAAGTCACAAAGTATTTAGTGTTTCAAAGTAATTTATTTATATTTTTCATCTTATTAATAAGTACCACAAATAATGGCTTCCACCATTGAATTCTTGAAAAGTTTAAAGTTGAGGATAATTCATACTGGAGATTCTGGAGCTAATAGAATGTGACTCATTGTCAGAGAGTCGTAGCAATTACTTTATACACCGTTGGGCACCTTGTGCATCCTCCCGAGCCCAAACTATGACTGCAACCACCCAATTCTTTCGAAAAAGGTGCAAGAGCATAGCCAGGGGGCGATGGGGGCGAACGCCCTCCCCCCAAATGGTCAATTAAAAACCAAAATACTCGGGGGATTGCGCTTGCCGTTGCCTCCAATAACCCTTTTTTTGGCTTTTTTGTTTAATCTGCATTGCCCCCCCCCCTAAGATAAATACTGGCTACGCCCTTGAAAAGGTGGCGATATCACCCTCACTATGCTGGCCTCACTAGCACTCTCCTAATATGGAATATCTCATTGACGAGACAGCTGAACACTTGAACAGTAACAATGCAATGTAGACGCTTTCGAATGTCTCATTTTCCTGTTCGCATTCTCTGCAAAGGGATGTTTCACTTAACCTCATGTTGTATAAGGGATTTTTTCATGTCTCTATTTATACATATAGTCCTTCTATTTTTAATTGAAAATGATAAATACGCCTGGGGAACAAAAAAAGCGGTGCAACTTTATGATTCCATGGGCGTGCATATATCTTTTATAAAATCGAAAATTGTGAAATATTTTTTTTCATTCAAATCAATATAGGAGATTTAAATTAGCCTGCATACAAAAATCTTAATATTTGTAATATAATTTGTTGTAAATAATGCTCATTTAGCCAGACAATCTCAAAAATTGTCTGTTTTAATAAACATAGCTGAAATAAACGTCACTGGCGTCTTAAACAAGTCAGAATTACTAAAGTCGTAAATCATTTTAACGACGTCGTAAAAATTTTATGGCACAGTGGACCGAATAAGTAATTAAGGAGTATTAAATACAAAGCAATACAATAGTATACTGGATCGGCATTCGTTCGCGGATCGCGGCATCGCGTTGCCGGCTCTTCAAAATTTTCTTAAGTATAGTAACATACATAAAGTTGTTTAAATTTATAATTATTTTTTCCAGCAATGTTAAACGCTTTATTTTAATGCTAACTAATAAATTTATATCTATGTATTTTTTTTTTTTAATTATTTCCAAACTAGCTTTCTAAGAACGTCACGAACTAACAGTTTACTGAAGTATGAAGTATACTTGTATAGTGAGCTTAGCAATTTTAGAAAATATATCTGACAACCTTGCTTTTTTCTACCTATTTTCAATTTAGAATGGAAATACAGTACATATGTCTACACGATAAATAGAACATGTTTTAAATCGCACTTGTGTTTAGTGTTTTCTGGTGGGCTTGTTCTTAGCCTAGCCTCTTAGTTTTAGCCTATTGTATTTATTGTTAAGTTATTACTTTCTTTAACTGAAACTATTACAAATGCAATCTTCTAATAACAAAAACTTAAGTGTTTAAAAATTAGAAATGATAAGGTCACAACACAAAATAAAGGTCGTTACAGAATAGTAACCATACAACTGAAGACTATAATTTCTGACGTGGACTTAAAATGTAAAAAATCGTATATATACAATGAAAATACAAGGACTTCCGGCAGGCCAATCAAAGGCTAACTTTTATGATGCTTGTTCTGTGAGGTTGCTTGATGTGTTGAGATGCTTAGTTTGTGAGAAAACATAATTTATCTACACTTTCAACACTGTCAGCGGCGTATTCGTGATTTATTTTTTTATAGATAGATACCCAATATCAAAAATAGCAAACAAGGACACGAACACAAAGCAGGCACAATGGCACAACCAAGCAAAAGTCTTATTTTGGTTAGATCATAGCTGTCATATAAGGACTAGCGGGAATTCTTCTAATTGGTTTACGGAGGACGTAAGATTCAGCTTTACAGAAATCATAAACGTTTTTCATTACGATATTACGTCTAATGCATTGGAAAGTACAAATTAGAATTCACGTCACGGAGGTTTTGTTATACGGTTTTAACCCATCCGCATCAATAATATAATAGGTTTCTAACGTATGTCAAAATAAAAAAAAAAAAAGAATTACCGATCCTATAACCCAGGAATCTCCAACACGAGCACTCGGAGCCCGCACGCACCGGTGCTGCACTTCGCAGCACCAGTGCCTGTCAACTTGCCTTCCTCACTCGTCCGCAGCACAGCCGCCTTTGTGCGACAGAGACAGACAGCAGTCAGCATCATATTCTTGCATTTAATTTAAAAGCTATTACAAGTGACCTTAAAAACAATATAAATTTTATTGCAATATAGGATTCCTGTTACAAGGCATGTTTTTCCTTGTTAAATATGCCTTTGCGACTTCCTCGCTGGGATATTCTATAAATTTCCTGGCACAACTGGTAGTGTGTTCTCACATTTTAGTGAAGTTCCCTTTGAGCATTTGTGTCCTTGCAGCATACGGCAGAGTGATATTGAGAGCTGTTCAAAAAAATACTTCCGCCCTTCGAGCCAATTTGGTAGCTCCTTTATTGCCTTTGCATTCTACATGGCCTTTCACCCAACTATTAACTTTCACAAACTATTAAAGTTGGTCGCATCAAACCAGTGCTTGATTGACATTACCATACTAACCCATATGTTTATTAATTTACCTATAATATTCTTACGTCGAATTTCTTTTCCAGTTATGGTTAACCCCGTGAGTTCTCTTGTAACACACTAGCGCTACTATTCATAGTCCACTTCCTTTAAATTCCCAAACGTCTTGAGTAAACTTCGTAACCTGCACCATTTTTTAATTGTGATCCAGATGTGTCAGTAAAGATGTTTTCCCTCCCTGACTGGAAGGATTACCAATGTTGATATGGGTTGTATCGGATCTGTCAAAGACAAAGCAAGGAAAAGTAGCATCTGCACTAGCCTGCAGTAGAGGCATTTTATTTGTAGCCTCCCCTACAGGCGGCGTCTTGTCTCCCCATATCCAACAGTTTCATGCGAGATATTATTGTCAGAGCCAACTTACCCAATCATATATCCAGTAGTGGCAGACATAACATCACTTCCATAGCCCTTGTTGGTGTTGCTCGCATAGCTTCAGTAATACTGAAACAATAAAACAGCCACACACAAAAAAAAAGTTTCTGACCTGGAGGTGTGTACCATATGTTTTTGGGGTCGCTGAATCCGAATCCGGGGTCAGTTTCATCCCAGCACGTCTGGGTTCGGCCATAACCTCAAAAAAACCCTCAAATTTGTTGCATCCGTTAAAACCACAAACCCTATGGCTTCGAAACCTCATAATCCTATAATACAATAACCAACTGATCCCACAACCTAAAAATTCCATAGCCACATAACCACATAACCCCATAACCCTAAAACCCGGTAAAAAAAGTTTCTGACGTGGGGGTCTGACTATGTGTACTGTATGTTTTGGGGTCGCTGAATCTGCATCCGGGGTCAGTTTTATCCCATCACGTTAGAGTTCGGCCACAATCTCAAAAAACGCTCTGAAATTCACCATATCCGTAAAACCACAAACCCTATGGCTCTTAATCCTCATGATACTATAATGCAATAACCCACTAACTCCACAGCCACATAACCCCACAGCCACATAATCCGACAACCACATAACTACATAAATTTAATTATTTATAGATTTTCTTTATGGTGTATATTTGCTTGAGAACTGTAAAATCAGTTTCATTGTGAGAGATTGCGTTACATAATTACAGCATCGAGTTATAGGGTTATGTAGTTATGTGGCTATGTGGTTATGTGGCTGTGGGGTTATTGGGTTATTGTATTATAGTATCATGAGGATTAAGAGCCATTAGGGTTTGTAGTTACGGATATGGTGATTTTAGAGTGATTTTTGAGGTTATGGTCGAACTCTAACGTGCTGGGATAAAACTTACCCGGATGCAGATTCAGCAACCCCAAAAAACATTCAGTACATAGTCAGACCCCATGTCAGATTTTTTTTTACCGGGTTTTAGGGTTATGGGGTTATGTGATTATGGGGTAATGTGGTTATGTGGCTATGGGGTTATGGAGTTATTAGGTTGTGGGGACAGTTGGATATTGTATTATAGGATAATGAGGTTTCGGTGCCATATGGTTTGTGGTTCTAACGGATATAGCAAATTTGAGGGTGTTTTTGAGGTTATGGCCGAACCCAGACGTGCTGGGATGAAACTGACGGATTCGGATTCAGCGACCCCAAAAACGTATAGGACATATAGTGAGACCTCCAGGTCAGAAACTTTTTTTTGTGTGGCTGTGTAATTGATTTATAATCCGTAATCACTTTACAAACCAATGCTGTCCCTGAAAATAAGCCATTGAATTTAAATCGATTTCGAATCTGTCGCAGGTTCTCGATAACGCTCCACTTGCTGGCGTCCTGCATGAGCTACTCGAATTCGGCGGTGAACCCCATCCTCTACGCCTTCCTCAGCGACAACTTCAAGAAGAGCTTCCTCAAGGCGTGCACCTGCGCTGCCAACAAGGACATCAACGCCACGCTGCACCTGGAGAACAGCGTCTTCCCCAAGAAGTCGAAGCAGACCTCCGAGCGGTTTAAGCCCAGCAGGACGAGGGGCACCTCCGTGTGCCTCAACAATGAGGACGAGTGCGACGTGGGGCCGCTGATGAGCAAAGGGGGACGCCTCCACGTCGGCCATCACTATGACAAGTCGAACCACGACGACGCTGTGCGACGGCGGGGACAACGTCTCAAAGAACATGATCAGGAACGGGGTCCCGGTGATCGCGCAGCCGACGAGTCTGTAATTCTCCGTCTCTTGGAGAAAATCGAACGGATTGTTGTTGCTATGTAGCTCTATGTGAACGGTGGGTAAATAACAGGGCCATATGAGGTTATTATGTTTCGCATTCTACAGTGTGTCACTCAACTATTGTTATATATTTTACTGACACATTCTAGGACCCAAATAGTGTCGGTGTAACCAAATTTGCTCAGATGAAAAATATCACCCAAAAAAGCAAGTTTTTTAAAGTTGTTATTTTTTTTATTACTTGTTTTCTATATAGCTCAGACCCCAATTAACCGATTTGAACAAAATTTGGGGCTTAGTTCTCATTAATTTAAGAAGCAGTGGTTATATTCATTGTCGGTTATATAATACAAGGTGTACATTTTACTACAACCCATAGAGATACATCCATCATTAACTGCGGATAAAAAATCCAGCGGATTTAAATCCGAGCTGCGAGAGGTCCATGAAAAATCACTGTCACGATCAATCCAGCCTTGTGGAAACACTTCGTTTAAATGCTCTCTAACTAAATATCTGTAATGAACGGGGGCACCGTGATGCGTGTACCACATTTCACATTACTTCAGGAAGTTCTTCAGAAGGAATTTTAAATAATTTTGTCCAACCAACCTAGCAGGTAGTGCGGCAGATCCCAAAAAAATCTACTGTATATTCATATTTTCATAAATTTGGATTGTGATTTTCAGTATATAGTTAGTAGATCATAAAGTATGTATATCCCGTAAAGACTCTTGTCTAAAACAAATTTAATATAAAAATCACTTTTCCTGGCATCAAAAAAAGTTATATTTCATAAAAGTTCAAATTTTTTGGTTTTATTTCTATATTTGTAAACAATATAGCATTACAGGTATGTAATGTAACGTTGACCATGTAGTTTTTTCATCCATAATGGCCTAATCCAATATATTGTCTATTCATAGCATGCTTTTCACCTCATATGCTCATCGAAATTATAATAAGAATTAGATACATACATAAGTAATTATTATCTAACCCTCTTCATCATTAAGCAGAATGAAATGTAACATAACAAATGATAAAGCCAAAGCCAGCAAAATTAAGCTGCAGTAACTGAGCACTATACAGTGAGGTTTACATAAATTGAATATTTTCCAAACTAAAAATGTTTTTTGGAAAAATCCTTGTCAGGTCAGTTTTTATTCTAAATTGCTCATCTTGCTCTCTAATTAGAAGTAGCAGTGATGTCACCACTTTTTGTACATGCCGTCATCGATCTTTTTTAAATAGAACACCCTATATTTTTTTGTTTTTGAACTCTGTAATAGATAATTTCAAAAATGTATAACACTTGTGGTCTAAAGCGATTCGTTTGTGAGTTAGAGAAAATTGAAAATCAACTCTCAAATAAATAATTTTAGACCACGTATTTAGACCATTGTATATGGAGGTATACGTAGGTATTGTATTTATAGAGGTGTGGATAATCTAAAAGTGGAAAAAACAATATATAGGATGTTTTATATAAAAAAAGGGTTATTGACGTCGTGTGCAAAAAAAAGTAAGGAAGTAACCGTTAGAATTTTGATATCTTATATCACACATTTAGTCGTATTTTTGAATAGTTTACTGCAACTTGTAAACAAATTGATTTACTTGTTTTCGTACATGGCCGCCTCCCGCACGCTATATTTAGAATTAGCGATGATGTCACCACTTTTTCGTACATGACGTCGCCAGACTTTTTTTAAATGGAACACTCTGTATATTATTTTTCCACTTTTAAATTTTCCAGTAACAGCCAATTCCAAAATTATGTAATACTTGTGGTCTAAAATTACGTAGATATTTATAAGTTGATTTTCAATTGTTTATAACTTACAAAGGAATCACTTTAGAGCACAATACATTTTTAAAGTTGGTTATTACTAGTGAAACCAAAGTAGAAAAAATGTAGGGTGTTTGATTTAAAAAATGATCGGTGACGTGGTAAAATTGGTGGAAAAGGTGGTAAAAGCAAAGTAGTGTTCTGTTTTATCAGAAACATATTTTATCACTTAAATTGAAAAGTAACTCTCAAATAAATAATTTTAGACCATGTATTGTATATGGAGGTATACGTATTGTATTTATAGAGGCGTGGAGAATCTAAAAGTGGAAAAAAACAGTATATCGGATGTTTATTTTATCACTTAAATTGGAGGCTCAAATTTAACAGATTAAGAGTAATTTTGAATAAAGATATTTAGTCATTTTTATAATCATTCTAATATTATATTCTACTACTTTCCCATATTCGGGTTTGTACTGTTTCCTTGTTCAACGAATTCTTACAATGCATGCCAAGTTATCCAATTTTTGAAAACAGTTCAAGTTTCATTTGAAAAAAAAAAACATAAAACATCGAAGCGAAACTCTTTTATTAACGCCATTAAAATAATTTTGTTAGATGTAGCCTTATGTAAGAATTTGTAAGTATTTTACTAGATTCAAGTATTAGACAACGCATATCAAACACCTAGGTACTCACCAAAAAAAAATAATTACAATAGACTGAATCTCTCCCATAATCTATTGTCATGAAGGCTGGAAGATAATTTTCCTCATAATATTACTCTTTCCGTATTAAATGTAGTTCATTTAAAGGTCCAAAACATAAAAAATTATATGAGATCTTTATTAGTTAAAATAACTGAAATAGATAAAGAAATAGTCGCAATAAAATTCCTATCATCTCAACATTCACCTGCATTAATATTTTCAATTATATTTTGATACTGAAATCAAAAAAAATATATATGGCTGTGATTTATATTAGAATTTAATAAAAATAATGTAATATCACTACATTATTTAATGTATTCATATTACATTATAAAATATAACCTGGTGCTAGGTACAGTTGAAAGAGGTTATTTGTTGAAAATAAAATGAGAAATATTACTGTCAGTTCTCGAAGAAAAGTTTTACGAATACGTACAAAGAAAATGTTTTACAAATAAATTTAGTTACACTTTTAGGATAACTGCCAAAATTATAACTGCTGTTAATGAAGCTAATAAAAAAAACAATGGTACTAAATTTCATATCTCAGTATACGAATGAAATCAGTATCTTTGTTTTTTACTAGTAGTATATGGGGCAAATTATTGACTTCGTGTTCGTTCGTTTTTCTTAATAATTGACTATTATTAAAAGAAAAACAACAATTTAATACGAAGTTTCGAAAAATATTGAAAATATAATACAAACAATATACCGGAACACGACCAATAGACACGACCTTTGTAATTTACCTTATTTGAAACTTTACAAAACTACATACTTACGCAAATAACTCCAATTACATAAATTATTGATAGAAAGAATCAGGTTGTAATTATTTCTTGCTAATGCCGCTGAAAAACTTATGAGATGAGCCTAACAGCCTGTAACCTTGATATAAGACTAAAAAAAGCATCATAACTGTTATTTATCCACTATTTACACCGTTTACATACATGTTGAAGTACCAGTATAAGTATCCTCTGTTATAACAAATGACTAGGACAAAGAATATAACAAAAAATAAAAAAAAATCATTGCAGAATTTTATGTAACTAAATCCGATGGAACTTTTCAATATGTTCGTAGATACTCTGGAATTATTAGTTGTCGTTACTGGAAGCCTATATTTATTTAATATCGACACCCCGTACAGTACATAGTTAATTTTATATTCTAGTTCGAAGAAAATCGTTCATGAGCTCAACTCTTTGCGTATCTTCATAACCATGTGCAGGGGTTTCTTTTATATTTTGACACCCACCTATTAGGTTTTTCATACAAGAGAAATAAAACCTTTTTATGTCAATGTTTATCGAAGTTTAGCAAAATGAACAACTCAGGGTCGCAAAATGGCACAAAACAACCCACATTCATCTTCATCTTCAATAAAAAAAAAACGTACGCTGTATATTTTACTTTTCCGTAAAGTTTTTAAATCTTGTTGACATTTCGTTCAGAAATATTCTAAATATTTGAATTCGATGGAATAAGAATTATATTGGAATTGTCGTGCTCTAAATTATGTTTTTTAACGATAAGCAAATTTTTCAATAAGGAAAGTTTTTATAAAGCTTTGGCTATTTCTGGTTGTTTAAAGATATGGCGAAGTTATCAATGAAATATTTTAAAAAATATGAGGGAGATTTCGATAATATTTATTGAATGGTGCTAAATTTTATTACAATTGACTTAGGCGCTCATGTTCATTTTTAGGAATAACAGAAGCGCCAATGTAATTTTAATAAAAATAAAGGAAGCACCGATGCCAAATTTCGTTCAAAATGAGGGAGGCGGCAATGTTATATTTTATTGCTATTGACAGAGAATGCCTAATTTTATTGGAAATGGCGAAGGCGCCGATGTAACATTTTATTACAATTGACGGAGGCGCCAGTCCTAAATTGTATTGCAACTAACGATGACGTCAATGTCAACTTTCATTATAAAAAATATGGATGAATCCTCACAGGGGAACGAAGACGCCAATGGTACATTTTACTGGCGCCTTCGTGATTTTTGATAAAATTTAGCAGTGGCACCACCGTCATTTTTACTAAAATTTAGCATTGGCGCCTCTGCCATTTTTAATAAACTTAAATACTGGCTCCTCCATCGGATCATTAGCGCCACCGCTATAAAAAAAATACCATTGGCGCAATCACATTTTTTAATAGCAATCTAGAGAATTATATAAATTTAGCCCGACGACAGTTCCGATTCAATTATTATATATACATTAAATTTAAGGGATAATATCACCTTGTGACATTTTTTCACGTTTTTTTTTTTATTGGCTTAAACACTTTATTGGCTTAAACACTCCTTAAAGTATCCAAGAATGATAAAAAGAGTCGACTATGAGGGGAAGAAACTTGTAAGTGGGTCAAAAAGTCGTTGGTCCGAGCACACTGGGGCCGATTTCCGAAAAGCTGGCCAAAAGTCGAAAAAAATAAGATATTTACTTGATATATAGGGGTTTTTGGGGTCGCTGATAACGAATTTCAAGGTTTAAAAAAGAAAAAAATGGCGGCTATAAAATACTAAAACGCATATCTATAAATCATAATTTTTATTGATTTTATGTTTAATTTTGTACACATACGTTTTCAAAGTCAAGTTTAATTTATGTTAAACGTGGAATTTATAGGTTATCGGGATCGCAAATAACGAATCTGGAAACAAAATGAATGGCAAATGTAAAATGACGAATACAATATTTCTAAAATCCATAATTTTTATTTATCTTATGAAAAAACTTGTGAAAAATAAATTAAGAACATTACGTACATTAAGTATGTACATTAAAAACAAAGTGGCAGCTAGTGGCTAATTTTTACAAATTTTGTTACATAATATTATAAACTTTAATTTAAAATTTGTTTCACTGCGGAAATCCGTGGGAGTTTTATCTTTTCTCTATTTTTCTGAAACGATTGCACACAAATTTTCATTATTTTACACTTCAAACATTGCGTTACTGTTAATTTATATTTATTTGTTATAATTTTTGATAAATACGATAATAAACTACATTTTTCCGTTTAAAACATCCATTTTGTGGAATTATCAATCAAAGTGGCAGCTAGTGGCAGCTAATTTTACAAATTTTGTTACATAATATTATAAACTTTAATTTATTTGTGTCACTGCGGAAATCCGTGGGAGTTTTATATTTTCTCTGTTTTTCTGAAACGATTGCACACAAATTTTCATTATTTTACACTTCAAATATTGCGTTACTGTTAATTTATACTTATTTCTTACAATTTTTTTGGACAAATACGACAATAAACTACATTTTTCCGTTTAAAACATCCATTTTGTGGAATTAAAAAAGATCAACTTTACGATTTTCTACGAATTTTTGAATATGACGCTTGAACATGAGCTCGGACGCTCGAGCTGTTACTCGTGCGAAGATCCTTTTTGTACTGGCTTATACCTGCCACGTATACTTAATTAGCCCCTTATAAAGGGCCGTTACACATTCTTTGAACATTACTCTATACATCTATGTACTTCAAATCCCATAAATTAAAACTTCATTTTTCGACAGCTTTCGGGAATCGACCCCACTGTGCGTAGTCGTGAAGCAAAATTAGCGGTTTTTTCGAGTGCACGGGGAAGCATGCTTTTGGGGTCTTTATTGTTCTTTATACGAGCCCAGAATCATATCGTTTGGCCCAATGTTATTTTTGGTGATATTTATGAAACACAGACTGCATACTATGGATACGACAATTGTCCTTTATTGCATTATTTATCATATTATTTATTATATTATTTATCCTATAAAATGCCAATGAAGGATAATTGTTGTATACATAGTATAAGTCTTTATTTCAGAAACCTTACCAAAGCTCCAACGAAAGCTTGAATTCACTTGTGTGGTCTATGGCGCCAAAGAAATATGGTTCTTCAATGATGGTTATAACGGATTAATGCAAGTTATGGATCTATTAGGCTTGAAAATTGGATTAAATTGCTATAACTTCAGCGCCGAAGCCGATGTGACGCGCATCTCGCTTTCCAAGCGATCGCTCACAGAAGAGGCTCAAACTGCTCGCAGGGACGCAATTTCGACCAGAAAGAAGAGGAGGAAGAAAACCTCCAATTGGAAGGCCATTTGTATGAAGCAGGCATCGCAGATTAGAGGTAAAACGAAAATTTCAACAAAATATCACTACTCAAAACTTTAACTTCAAATATCTCGGCTCCATGTTTTTCAAACTGGGCGTACCAGTAGCTCCCTCAATTTTTATCCGATTGACTTGAAATTTTAAATACAACTTTAAAACAATATTTTCTAGTGAACAGCGTAGGATTTCTTTGATAAATTGATTGTTATAGTTTTTATAAGTGCCTATCGTTCATGGTACGACAAGGTGATATTACCCCTTAAATATCTAAAAAATTGCAGAATGAAACGTCAACAAACCATACACGGTTAAAATCATATGGGATAATAAGATTATTGGTGAAAAGCAAACTATTCATCATTCAATTACATTCGTTTTGTATCTTCGATATTCAGTGGTTCATTTTCCTAAACTTAAAAGACGATACACTTTACTAAAACAGCGATACATAAATTATTTTTTCTGTCTCGAACAATAAACCCTGTAAGTAAGTGTAACAAAGATAAATGTATACCCTGTACACGCCATACATTGTACGAATGTTTTCAGGATAATATTTTTGCACTTTCAGCGGAATTAGTTTTATTTCAATTGTAACATACAAGTTTAAAAAAATTGTAACAAATATTACTAATCTGTTTATATCCCAACTAAATCGTACAACTTTTTTATATCCCCTACGCAAAAGTTATTAATTTGGTTTAATAAAATTAATAAACCAAATTTGAAATATATACTATAAAAAAATAGTTATTACTTTAATAATGTAAAAAATAAGTTCATACAAATTATTTTTGTATAAACATAACTTTAATTGTAAAAAATTACTTAAACAATTTATATAAAGTTATTTTTTAATCATTAATGTTTATTCGAGTTTGATAAACAGTTATACAAAAGACAACAGTTGTTATTAATATTCTAGTAAGGCAAAACTCGTACTGTTTTAAAGAAATTCAGCAAAATTAGAGCAAAAGCGTATTAGAGAGCTTATTTTCTATTTTTATAGATCAAGAAGAAACTGAAGACGTTTTTAAGGACGGGTGTTTTTGAATAAGCAGTACAGTTTGAATTTAAGAGCAAATTGACATTAAAACAGTTAAATTCGTAAAAACCTACGTAGGTTGTATAAGCGCTTTAACTTCGCTGTCATGTTAACATTTTCGTAGAATCTGATCTGTAAAAAATTGTTGAAAGACTACGTAGTGGTTAACATGCCGACTGTATTGTAAGTCTACTTACTGCTTATTATTATCAACACTAATATCTACATATTCACATGTCTAAAAAATGTATGTGTTAACTAACATTGTAGCATTTTGTATCTAATTATATGTGTATAATAAAACAAATAAATTATACGAGAATAAGCAGGGTAATGCATAATCTGAAAATGTTATTGGTAGATGTCTTAATTTTTTTATGGAATATATGTGTATATTAATTTTTATTGTTTGTATTTCATAAGATTTTATCGAATGAGCCCATAAAGTCTTATGATGTTTTATTTCCAAATAATTGGAAATGTAGAAAACTGTTTTTAGGATTACTGTTTCGCTTTTGTTGTTTACTATACTTATGAAAACATCGAGTGGTCAAATAAGATATTTATACATATTTTGACTTATTCAATATCCACCGTTTAAGCACATATCAGAGTTTCGATTAAAATGGTTTTCTACATTTTTTTGTAAGATACTTATTTTAAATAATGACATCTGTGTAGAATGTATGTGTATATTTATATTGTTGAATGTACATAGAATTTATACTTTTTGTTAAAACCTGTGATATTAACATAACATTATCTGTATGAAAATCAAATGTATATATAATCACGCACTTAAATATTATATTTAGATGTGTAGCAAAAAAAAATACCGTAAATGAACTAACTAACGGTCTTTATTGAATATATATATCTAGGTTATACATGTGTGTTGATCCTAATGTTAAATATTGAAATAAATTTGTATTGTTTAAACCTGAATGGAATATCTGGATAAAACCTTGCCAAATTGTATTAGTGTATACAACGTACTTCCAATATGTATAATAAATATTTCGAATAAATTATTTTCTTTTTTAATTTCAATACTAAAAATATTGATAGTCCAAGATCCGACCGCGTGATTACTGTCTTTATAAAGAAATAGAATACGATGTGTCGGGAATTAAATGTCTTGTATGTAGGTACCAGAGAACCAAAGGTGTCAAATTTATCCCGGTCACAAGTACCCGTAATGAATTAAATATTTCTTTAATTTAAGATGACCATAATTCGGTAACTGAAATAGAGGACAAATGTTCAAAAACCATTGAAATGATAATAAAACTGAGATAACAAAAATCAAATTGAAAACTTTTAATTAAGTAAATAACAAATACCAGAAATTTCAAATATCACAAACAGAAACTATTTATTTCATGAGCGCCGCCTGAACAATGTTTACATCATAATCATAATCATAACATAGTATAAAACAAAGTCGCTTCCCGCTGCCTGTCCCTATCTATCTATCTACTACTTATGTATGCTTAGATCTTTAAAACTACGCAACGGATTTTGATGCGGTTTTTTTTAATAGATAGTGATTAACAGGAAGGTTTATATGTATAATACATGCATAATATAGTAGAGAAACACTGATAATTTTAGAGGTGTGATGTCGTAAATAAACACATTTTTTTGCGCTTACATTGCAAACGCTGGCTGAACCCTACGAGATAGATCAAAATAATGTACTACAATATTGTACACCTTAAAAAGGTCTACAAAAAAAGTCCGCGATGGTATATGTCTATCTCTTAGGGATAACCCACAATAACCATTTTTTATATTTCCGTGCGAAGCCGGGGCGGGTCGTTTTCGTTATCGTTTTCTTATACCTACATAGCTCATTTCTTATGTTGCTAATTTGCTAGCTAAAAAGAGCTATTCGTATATAATGCCGAAATACATATTGTAACGTTTTATTTATTTCGGGTTTGTGAGGTGTGAAAAATTAAACTCGCACTTTTAAACTAACACTATTTATTTAATTATTACAACTACGGACTAACACTATTTAACTACACTAATTTATTTTTATAAATTTATATTAGAGCGTTGTACGGAAAGCCGCGCCGGTATTCAAATAGGAACTGAACTCTCCCGCGTCGAAACCCCGCGTTATATCTCCTTGCGTATATATCTAGTAGCTTCCGGGCCGTTCGATTTCGCGAGCCACCGCGATCTCTCCAGGCGCTTCCACATACGTCTATCAGACGACGCGGTCGGCTGGTATCGAGGGAGGCAGGGCGGACTGGCCCAGCGTTCGTAACAATATATATACCGGACAAAAATTATAACGTCAAAAAGAGGACTTGTCCGGGTAAAAGAGGACGTCTGGTCACCCTACTTTCATTATCTCATTTTTTTCTATCAAACCATCAATCGGACACAAATAAGTAAGAGGAATTAAGACTAAAAGTTCCGGTCCGATTCCTGATTTTTTCCCAACGTTCTAGCTTTAGAATTTTCTAAAATATTCCGAAAATACGGCGACGGAATTTCGAGCTGGGAGTCCTGCTTTCTAAAATGTCACATCGAGTGACAACAATCAGCAGTGTCGGTCGGTGGAATTTGACATGCTCGTATTTTCGTAAGGAGGCATGGGACCTACACCATAATTTAGGGGATGATTACTAGACTTACAATTAGTAGAAGGCTATAATGACAAAAAAATCTTTAGAGAAAACCTGCGAAATTATTTTTTCCAAAAATGGCTGCCTCCGGGCAGATCTTGGAAACGGCTTGCAAAATAAGTATTTGCGAAATATATTTTTTTCATAATCACCGAGTGAATATAATTTTTTTATATTATATTAAACGAACGAGAAATAATAAAATCCCAAAATAACTTAAACAATTCCCTTTCCCTGAAAACAAAATCCCTAGAAGAAAATTATCTAGTGTGATATCCATATATCTAATACTCCTATATTGCTGGTGCCCGTAAGTAGAGGTGTCACGGGGTAAGTAAGACAGCAAATGACTACTTAACCTGTTGTGCGCAAGCGTCACGAATCTGGTGGGGCAATTGGCTGTGTGTGACTGGATGTTCAATTCTCGGGCATGCGCGTAAGACTCGAAGTAGTTACGAGAGAGATACAGACGCATATATGTCTGCACCGTGGTGATTTCGCCAATCTCCAGACCCTTCTAGCAATATAGGAGAATTAGATATATGGTGATATCACTGCAAGATCTATATGAATGTCACAGGTTTCTTCCAACAGAAAATTCACAGAAGTTCAAAACGTGATTCAGAAGTCTTAGGGCCGGTTTTACAATATGCGGCTCAGCGCATGTTGTACAAAACAAAAGCTCAATTTAAGACCAAGCTTAAACTCAGTTGCGTTTTATAAACTAAATACACCTAGCTTAGTAGAACCCGCAAAAGCTTCTATACTCAACATCCACATTTCCGAACTTTTACGTTCCGCAGACTTCCACATTTCCGAACTCTCGCCACCTCGGGATTACCGAACTGCTGGCGCATGCGCAAGAGGGTTTGGGTTCTGGCTCATTCTAGTACTTTTCTTTGTTTTTCGAGGTTTTTATGCAAATGTAATACCCACAAACTGAAAAGGTTTTAATTAAATAAAGTATTAAATTTATAACTATAAATAAATATGTATTTTAAAAAACCGTGATAAAAACAAACATTAGTACTGTATTTGAGAGAAAAGAGCCTGCTAAGAGGCTAACCTTGGAGCAAAAGCTGGATTTGATAAATCACGCAAAAAATGGTGTTAAAAATGTTGATCTATGTAAGATGTACAATATTTGTAAATCGTCAGTGGCAGAAATTCTTGGAAAAAAGAAATTTACTTTGAAAAAAAACTGAAAAAAAGACGAAAATTGAGTGGACGGATTGACACAATAGTGCACCGGTACTTATGATACGCCATTTGAAAGAAGTGTTTTTCACTGGTTTGTACAAAGAAAACTCTTGTCTCAGGTGTGCTGCTGAGGGAGGGCGATTTCCTCTTTGCTGAATTCTGTGACAATCGAAATGTTTGAATACAATCGCATTATTGTGTTTACATTTTTGTTCTCATTTCAAATTTCGTGTTTTTTTGTCGTCAACCAATCAGCGACAAGTTCGGTTATGTGGAAGTACAAGTTCGGAAATATCGTGAGAAAAAGTTCGGAAATATCGTGAGTTCGGAAATTTGGAGTTCGGATATGTGGATGTTGAGTGTAATGACCTACAGTTGGTACTACTAGCTCATCCGCGGATCGATTTAACGCTAGCTCCTCTCCAAAGGATCCATAGAAAACGTATGTTTTTCATGAAAAAATCTAACCTGATCATCATAAAAAAATGTATGCTATTCGTATAAAAAAAAAGAATTAAATAAGATAGGTAGGCATGAACGAAAATAAATCAGCTAATTTTTCCAATTTTTTCCACAAATGAAGAGGTTACATAGAAATGGCAACAAAAACTGTGTGAAACATGACTAGTTTTTTTTCTTGTTTTTTTTTTATATCCACTAGATAGGTGAGAGAGTATAAGTTACACTAGACGTAAAAATATATTTATGAAACAAATCACTTTCTTTACAACTGATTTTAAGCAGTTCTATTTGTCTCCTCTAAAATTTACATTTTGTCACATTGGAGATATTCTCAGCTCGGCTATAAAGTACGATATGTAAATCGTACTAGAAACTTTGAGTGGTAAAATTAAGTTTCAGCATATTAGAAAAGAAAATCTACCACAGGAATTTTACTTTTTTCACTTAGTAAAGGCGATTTTTTCAACGTTGTGCTATTTTAACATACATTGCATGCATGCACTGGCGGACTAACTCCTTCGGAGGCCCTAGGCGGATTCGATGAGCTCTATTTTGAAATTTTGAATAAAATGTCTGACGAACATCGACATATAGAACTGGACTGGTGATTGACGACTGCGCATCCAAACTCCAGTAGAAAGAGAGGGATAACCTGGGCGACAAATTTTTCTCTCTCTAACGCTCTATAATTAGGCGTTGACTAAAAACGTTTCCACCCGGCAGCGCCGTATCTTGAAAAAATACCATACCCGCCGGCAAGTAAACAAGGACAGAGATGTCGCCCAAGTTTTCCCCTCTCTTTCTACTATAATTGTCAACGCGCAGCTCAGACCATAGATAAAAGAAGAGATAGATGGAACTCTCTCATAGAATTAAATGAAACCGTGAAGCGCCATCTCTTGAATTGGTCTCAAACTAATTTTAACTAATATGGCGGATGGCGCTATATTCAAAAAATATTCAAAAATAAAATACAGTTTGCGGACTCTTAAGAGTTCCATTATGGACAAAACGTATGTATATAAAAATAGCATTATCATACTTGGTTACATAAAGTTTTTTATCCTTATCTAGCATAAACTAAATATGATTTTGCTATTCTTGTCATATAATATATATATATATACGTTTCACCCATAAGGGAACACTTAAAAAAGTCCACAAACTGTATTTGAAATCGTTCCTCAAGAAATAATGTCTAAAAAAATAAATTTTAAAGACATGCTGTGATGAAAAAGGAGGATATTTGAGATATTGAAACCATTAAATACCAAAATCAATTGTTTTAGATGTAAGATTCCTTTATTCACAACCACATTTATACGCATTCACAATCACATTTATACACAAGACACAATCACATTTAAGTATACATTATTTCCAACTAGCCATTTATATAAACTAAAAAAAGTAAAGGCATAACTTTCTTTACATGAAGTTTCATTTATAACACACATCTGGTACCAGTTCTAGTTCTCCTTCTTTTAATGTAATATTAACTCAACTAATTTCTGTCTCAAATAAGAATATATAATACCCAATAAACAAATAAAACACAAAATAAATTAACACATGGAAACAAATTAAACACAAAACTACAAAACTTAGGTTTGTTTTGGTTTTACTTAGAACCAATTCAATCGATACGCCCAGATAAACATTGACGTAAGAACATAACGCAAATTATAAATATTAAACATTTGTGCGCATGGACTGAACTACACTGGAGTCTCCAAAATTCGGCGTAGCTCGGGAACAGAATGTCTCCAGAATTTGGCTTCAAGAGGGGTACCCCACCACAGCCACTGAAAAGTCACGGCATTGGTGCTTACTGTCAAGTGAGGCTGTACTTATTTGTTGTTTTGCCGGCGTGAAAAATGTACGTAGGAGTGCGCGGACCAAATTTTTAGTAAATTTTTAGTAATGGAGCCAAAAATTGTAAGGGTTCTATAAATACACATAAAGGATCCCATAATATAAAGGA
>JAPWTK010000566.1:145000-264497 GCA_029963805.1 Aromia moschata
AAACATCCGTATACCAAATTTCAAGCGATTTGACGATAGTCCGTATACAAAAGTATATCCAGAACTTCCGCAAATACAAACTGTCTATTTAGATGTTTTGTGACAAACTGCAATATTTCAAATTCAAACTGTTGTATTCCGTGTCGCGACTACTGCAGGTAATAAAAAAAATTTTAAGTACACTCGAACCCCTCTTATTTCACCTTCGCTTAATTCACATCCTCTGCTATTTCACCACGTTTCCCCCTATTAGGTCGCGAAACCGTCCCGGTTAAGTCGCCGCCTGTAAAAGTTTTAGAACTACGTTTGGAAATTGGATTCTCGCATGAATATGTACAATTTTTATTGAAAAAAATGATTGTGTAATACATGTATTGATTTAAAATAAGTTAGGTGTCTTTTAAAAATATTTAATCTTTAAAATATTCATTCAAGTGGAAAATTGAACTTTGTCACGCACGACTGGGTATACTTACATTGATTTTTCGTTCAGTTGGCTCATTTTTCGTTATAACAAGTGCTGTGGTATATCTCTAAATATTTCTTTTTGCAGTTAAAACACAAAAAAGTTGAGGTTATGATCGCGACTTAAGAGAGGTAAAATTTCGCGACTTAAGCGAGGTAATGATGCACGGATTTGGCAACTTAAGAGGGGTTCGAGTGTAGTGGGGAAATGTCGCGGCGACATGACGAAGCTCTGAGAACCAGGCTTAATGCGTGTGCGCAGCGCCAAATTCAAATGCATAACTGTCGTTTATAAACGGCGCTGTAAAAGTTAATTTTATGTTTCAGCGTTGTGCGTCCGTAGCAAACTCGTAGCACGCACACTGCGACCAATCACAATGCATGACTAGTCACTTTATATGACGTTTTATGTTTCCACGTTTTGACTATCATTGTGGAGCAAGATTTTATATATAAACATAATATAACACCCAACAATCCCATCAATTTGGTATTATTGTTTGTCAAATCCATGTTTACAAAATGAAAAACTGTTGCTTAAACTTTTGTTCTGTATTTTAAGGATGTAGAAGAACATTTACAGACGGAGTATTTTGCTCAAAAAAGACTTTATTTGACACATACAGTAAATAATATCCGTCCGGCCACAGGTTTACATACATAAATAATATAAGCATTAAAATTGCTGTGTTTCCTTTACCCAACATTTCATTTCAATTTGAGTTTGGTGAAGTGAAATAAACTGAAATGAAATGAAAACTAAGAAACCCCTAAAAACGAAGTTAAGATGATTTTTTAATTTTAGTTATAGATTATATAGAAAATTATAATAGAAAACTATGCAAAGCCAATCATTGTGAAGACATAATATGGTATATTTTCACATAAAACTAATGACTAGAGAATGACCTTTCTTCTGATAAAATCGTACATGAGACAGCTAACACTGAAAAAATTTGTAGATATCCATTGTGGAACCCAAATTATACTGCTATGGACTCTCAGATATTTGAAAAACTACGTTTTGATTAACTTTTTTAGAAACCTAACAACTGTAACATCACATCAACAGTCTTAAGTGAAATGCTAAACTGATCATGGTATTTTTAATTTTTTTGTAGGAACTGATATCTTCATAATGAGACGGTATAAAGAAACATCCATTTTTGAACTGAAATGAAATAAACTAATATAAACTGATATTTCAGGTAAAAGAAACACAGCAAATGTCATAATGTCAATTGCGCAGCGCTCGCCCTACTGGCGAAAGGGAAAACCAAACGTCCATCATAGAAATGGCAAAGCACAGAGACGAACTTTATGTATCACCATTGCTGTGTTTCTTTTACCTGAAATATCATTTTATTTCATTTCAGTTTAAAAATGAGTGTTTTATTATGCCATCTCATTTTGAGGATATCAGTTCCTACTGAAATTAAACATACCATGATCAGTTTCTCATTTTACTTAAGACTGAGAAAAGTGAAGTTACAGTTGTTAGGTTTCTAAAAAAAGTTAATCAAGACGTGGTTTTCCAAATATATATCTGAAAGTCCATAGCAGTATAATTTGGGCTCCACAATGGATATCTACAATTATTGTTTTCAGTGTTAGCTGTCTCATGTACGATTGTATCAGAAGAAACATAATTCTCAAGTCATTACACTCGAACCCCTCTTAATTCACCTTCGCTTAATTCACATCCTCTCTTATTTCACCACGTTTCCCCCTATTATGTCGCGAAACCGTCCCGGTTAAGTCGCCGCCTGTAAAAGTTTTAGAACTACGTTTGGAAATTGGATTCTCGCTTGAATACAATTTTTTATTGAAAAAAAATGATTGTGTTATACATTAAATATGGACACCTAACCTTTAAAATAGGTTAGGTGTCTTTTAAAAAATATTTAACCTTTAAAATAATCATTCAAGTGGAAAATTGACCTTTGTCACGCACGACTGGGTATAGGACTTACGTTTATTTTTTTGTTCAGTTGACATCACTTCACAATGATTGGCTTTGCAGTTTTCTCTTCTAATTTGTAATTTTCTATATAATCTACATATAACTAAAATAAAAAAATTATCCTAACTTAATTTTTAGGTGTTTTAGGTGTTTCTTAGTTTTCATTTCATTTCAGTTTATTTCACTTCACCCAACTCAAATTGAAATGAAATGTTGGGTAAAAGAAACACAGCACATCTATAGGGAATTCCTCACCTTAGTAAATTTTACATTTGTAACCATAAAGAAACCAAATATAGGTATATGTACGTACATGTACATATGTATGTATGTACACTCGAACCCCTCTTATTTCACCTTCGCTTAATTCACATCCTCTGTTATTTCACCACGTTTCCCCGTACTAGGTCGCGAAACCGTCCCGGTTAAGTCGCCGCCTGTAAAAGTTTTAGAACTACGTTTGGAAATTGGATTCTCGCATGAATATGTACAATTTTTATTGAAAAAAATGATTGTGTAATACATTTATTGATTTAAAATAGGTTAGGTGTCTTTTAAAAATATTTAATCTTTAAAATATTCGTTCAAGTGGAAAATTGAACTTTGTCACGCACGACTGAGTATACGTACATTGATTTTTCGTTCAGTTGGCTCATTTTTCGTTATAAAAAGTGCTGTGGTATATCTCTAAATACTTCTTTTTGCAGCTAAAACGCGAAAAAGTTGAGGTTATGATCGCGACTTAAGAGAGGATAAATTTCGCGACTTAAGCGAGGTAATGATGCACGGATTTGGCGACTTAAGAGGGGTTCGAGTGTATTTGATTTCTCTATGTATTTGATTTCTCTGTGTTTGTAACAGTGCAATACTCAAATTGTCTTTTTTCTGGGTCAGTCGGTGTCATCGAAATGATTAGAATTACTCAAAAAAAATATTGATAATCAAAATCGTGTGATCCACTTATAATAAGATCCATAATAAAAATGGATTATTTAAAAAAAACCGGAATTAGTGGCCGAGTTTCAAAATTTTTTTGGCGTACAGGCAAACACCAGTGAAGCAAGTTTTTCAAGTACATCTTCAAATGAAAAAAAAGAATACATTATAACTAACAAATTCTGGTATTATCTATTCCTCTTCGGTACTGCTCTAGGGGATGAAACTTTTTATTCAGCATTTATACCATTTTGGTTTTGGAACATCGATGGAGCCGTAGGCAGGCGAGTTGTATTAGTTTGGACGATTGTTATGTATATAGGTAAGTTATTATAAACTCAGTGGCTCATTAAATAAATCCAAATATACATCTGCCCATTGTCAACTGAATAATATTTTAGGTCAAGGTATTAAGGACTTAATTTGCTGGCCTAGGCCAGGACCTCCAGTGATTCGTCTACAAAATAAGTGGGCTCTAGAATATGGTATGCCATCAACACACGCTATGGTAGGAGTGTCAATTCCTTTTTCTGTTCTTTTATTCACAATGAATCGATATCAATATAATGTACCACTTGGGATGTGCATCGCAATTGTTTGGTGTGCACTAATTTGTTTCAGTAGGTTATACCTTGGTATGCATACAGTTTTGGTAAGTTATACATAGTAAAATTGCTTTTAATGATAATATAATAATTCCTGACATAACCGTTTCCAGGATATATTTATTATTTTGCCACCTGAAATGAAATATAAGTCGTTCTGTTTTTCACATACTTTGCCTTGATTACTTTTCCTAGCAAAATGTAGGTGTGAAGAATCTTTATAAATTATGTGCTCCCTATATAGATTAGAAAATGTAACTGATGTCATTGTTTCCTTTATTATTCACAGTAAAACTGAGTTTTTGGTATTAGTTATATTATTTAGATTTAACCCACATTAGTTCTTCTGCTGTTTGTTGAAAAATAACACGCCGGATAATACTTATTTATTTTCTACATTATTTAAAAGAAAATGTTCTATACAAAATACTTATATCCAGTAGAAGTATAATTTTATTTAAAAAAGTACCTATATATATTTTATGTGAAAAGACTTTATGGTATAATTATGATAATGTTTAGTGTTCCTTGAAATTTTGTATCATATTCTCTAGAATGGATAAAATTCCTAAAACTAGTTGTTATCATAAGTAAACCTGATCATGTGTACTTTATCTATTTATAGCATGCAGTATACCAAAGATTACTTCTCACTAAGAGCTTTTTAAATTGATGCTAATTTAATATTAAATGCAGTGGCGACTGGTGGAATTTGAAATTCTTGTAATTTTGTAAGAAAGCATGGGACCCACGTAGGCAGTGGTGGTGCGTGATATTTCAGTTAGCCATATCTTGAAAACGACGCATGGGACCCACTTCACTTTTTAGGTGATGACTATACACCTCTTACAGAAAGGATTTATAGTGAAAAAATTTTCAAAAAACACTGGAGCACTCTCTGGGTTCTCAGTAACGCTCTGTGGGATATTTGCAGTATATTTTTTTTCATAATCTAGAAACAAATATAAGGAGACATTTTTCGATTTGTTACAAAATATTTTTTGTTTCAAATAGTTATGGCCATTTTAATTTTGGGAAACAAAATGTTCCTATAAAATTAAAATTGCCATAACTTTTTGAAAAAAAAAAATATATTTTGCAACAAATCGAAAAACGTCTCCTTATATTTGTTTCTAGATTATGAAAAAATATACTGCAAATATTCCACAGAGCGTTACTGAGAACCCAGGGAGTGCTCCAGTGTTTTTTGAAAAAAAATTTCGCAAACTTTGCTGACGGTTTTTTCACTATAAATCCTTTCTGTAAGAGGTGTATAGTCATCACCTAAAAAGTGAAGTGGGTCCCATGCGTCGTTTTCGAGATATGGCTAACTGAAATATCACGCACCGCCACTGCACGTGGGTGTGGTGATTACTAGACCTATGTAGAAGATAATTTTTTACAATTTTTTTCACTTTGCTTAAAGATACAGCTATTGTAAAATCTCAAAAATGAAATGCTGGTGTGAAATAATAATTCAAATTACCATAATTTTTACAGATCTTCAAGCCATTTGGAAGATCTGCTGGTAAGGCACCCGTTTTTTGATTCTTTTATACGTTTCATTTAGTTTTTTTACTAGTAATATCCTTCTACTTAGCTAGTAATCACACCCTATGGTCCATTACAGAAATATGAGAACTTCAAATTCAACGAGCTACCACTGATCACATCCAAGATGGCAGATTAAAAGTATTTGATTTCAAAACTTATAATTTGTTGTTTTCAAATAATTTTTGCATGAGTCTTCATATTTAACATCTTTTTCTGGCAACCCCCTAAGAAAGTCCACATAAATCAAAAGAATAGGCATGACAACAGACGCTAGAACACACGTGTGTTAGAATTTCCTAACTGTGCCTTAGTATTTCCTAATGCACAGAATAGTAGAATATCAAATTTTATTTTATTTTTTCAATAACCACCATTTAAATAGCTTAATACGCTCTTTTGTAATAAGAAAAACTTTATTTGTTTTTACTTTCAAGAATAATAATTACCATAAATAAGACATTTAGACATTATTAATTGTCACTAATGACAGAAACAGCCATGCTGCACACAGTGGTTTAAGACCATAACATTATTTTCTAGTAGACAAGTAACAAGTATTCACCACGCCATATATAATTTTTATCTTGTGTACTAGGTGCTTCTTAATAAACGCAGTCAATGTTGTGTTATTTAAGTTATATTTAATTTGAAGCGTTACAAGCAACCATAAAACGTCTTCCACACCACGTATGAATTATTCACCGATCTATTATTATTTTTATTTTAAAGTTTCAAAGTTTAAGAAAATTGAAAATAAAAGTGTATATATTATCATGAGGGTTATTTTAAATACGCGTAGACGATGGGCGCCATGAAATAAAACTGAGTAAGCTGTACCAGACAAAACCCAACGCGTTTGATACATTATGACATGACTGATTGAATGTAAGTTTGTTTTTAAGTTACAAAAAAGTAAAAGCATTAATGTACTCGTGTGATTTACGCATTCGGATATAACAATGTTAATATACTATAACAATTTTCCTATATAACATTGACATAATGGTGGGATTACCAATTTGGCAGAACCAAACTGTTCATTTTTTAATTGTTTGCTTTTTTTTTTGAAAAAAAAACTATATTAAAAAAATGGTGCAGACTTCACGGATGTTGTATATATTTTATATTTAGTACACAGTTTTGTGCATTTTTTAATTAATAAATGAAGTATTAAATAACAACAGATAAAATATACATGTACAGGATGTTTAAAAAGACTCGGCAATATTTAAGCGGGTGATTGCTCAGGACATTCTATAAAAAAAAAGTTCCTATAAACATAAGTCCGCAAACGCTTCGTTACCACTCTACAAAATGTTGAAGTTTAATTTTAAAAACTAATAATCTAATTCTAAAATCAGCCCCTTAGTATTTCTACAAACAACAAACAATAATTTGAATTTCTAAATTAAAACAGCATCAGAATTAGGGGCGTACTAAAATGGTTTTTATTTTTTTACTCAAAAACGGTGCGTCATACAATAAAATCTGAAGAAAGATTTTTTTCTTCATATTTGAATAAGGAACTGAAAAATAATTTTTATTTTTAGAAAAACCAGCGGCATCCTATTTTTTCCTTTAAAAATAGCCAGTGACATGCCGATACGCGCCACTGGTAAGACTAAAAAATCATTTTGTATTGCAAAGTATGCATCCCATAGCTATTGACACGCCTTAAGTTTCATTATATCTCAAACGGTTTTGACAAATCTAATTTTTACTGTTTTTAAAATTAAACTTGTAGACCGGTAACGAAGCGTTTGCAGACCTATGTTTATAGGAACTTTTTTTATAGAATGACCTGGGCAATCACCCCCTTAAATATTGCTGCGTCTTTTTTAAACACCCTGTATATCCTAAAAACTAGTTATTTGTATAAAATAAAATAAAAACTCAAATTAGGGAGCTGAAAAGAAATCGTGAAAGTTACTTTCGCTTATTTCTGAAAGTTTTAAATACCTAATCTATGATACTAAGATAATTAAAATATGTAGGTCCAGTTCTAATGAAAACTTTTTTTTCTAGGATGTCATTGTAGGTCTTGTATTAGCAGTGCTTCTAATGTTCCCACTGGTTCCAGCAATAGATTATTTAGACGATTATTTTCTTACAAGTCCTACAGCTCCATTTTTGCTATTAGTTTCATCTATACTTATGATTGTTTACTATCCCACTAGTAGAAAATGGACACCAACAAGGTAAGTTATGTTTTGAAAATAGAAAACAGCAACATTTTAAATGTTTAGTGAGATTTTCCTATAATACTTCGCTTAAAACACCCCGCACAAATCTTATGGGTAGTGCTCCTCGGTGAAATTATTGATATTTTGCTCGGTGTGGCCAACCGATCAAAAGTCTCTATGGACTCAAGGTGTTACAATGAATAGCTTTTCAGTACAGCCCTAAAATGTATTTTCACCATCATCATTGTTGGCGATCCAAAAATTGTTACAAAAAAAAATTAGTAGTATGCCAATAAGTATTCAGTTCCATCCAATCCCTTTGTGAATTATGTGGACGTGGATTAAAATTAATAATAAAAGTTGAAATGAAACATTTTATGATATTGACGTTGTTCCCCATCTAAAAATCAACCTATGCCAGATCTATTAAACTGTCATTATGTCTGATTTTATAGTAAAATTATTAATAGAATCATGACCCGTTACTACACTAGACGCAGAAATTAAGGGATATAAAATAAAAATAAAAAAATCCCAAATTTTTAAGTGATTTTTAAAGAGCCATAATTTGGGGAAAATGGTCGTAGGGAAAAAAAAGGAAATTGAAGCTCAAAATTTCTAGTTTTTGGCTCTTTAAAGTTTAAATTTTTTTAGCATCAGCAGTTTTTGAGTAATCATAAGAAAACCACAAAAAAAATTCTAAATTTTTGCTTGTCTTTTAAAAAGGTCCACAGGCCTTAATACATTGTTTTCGATATGTTTATCATAAAGGGCTTTTAGATAATTTAATTCTCTTTAATCTTACCTCTTATTGAGCCCTGTATGATGATTTTTCGCTGAGTTATCGCTGTTCAAAGAAAAAATGTCATTGTTGAGTTTGATAATCAATTACTCGGGGAAATAATGAACTTACAGAAAGTTCAAGTAGAGTTTTGAAAACTACACTTTACAGGTAGTAGTGATTGGTTTTGTCTAAAAAAATTTTTTTTTAAACGAAATTGTTGATTGAAAAACATAAAAAATTACATAATTAGTGATAATTGCATAACTCGGCATAACTTTGCAAATAATGTAAAGACTAAGGACATTAACTGCAACTTTTTTAACATTAAAGTACCCAAAAGAAACCCTGATGGTTTCAAAACGCGGTTTTTCTTTGATAGTGCTCGGAATGATTGAATCGTTTGTGTTCAAAAATTAATGTAAGGATCGATTTTTCATCTTTTTGTTGTATCACGTTTTTTTCATTCAGTATAATCTGCTTCTCTTTGTTATTTAGTGCATAACATCGATATAAGAAACAAAAAAAAATATAATTTAAATTAGTTGAGTTAGACGCCACTGGAAATTTTGCTAATAACACTTGCAGCTTTAAAGTCAGAACTTTATTAATTAAAACATAGCTACTACTTATACTTATTTATTGCTGCTTTTATTATGATGTGCCATAGTACAATAAAATTCTGTCACTTTCTATTATTTTTGCTCTCAACAATACTTTTAAATTTAAACCAAACCTTAAAAATCCATCTCTAAAACATTTGCGAAGTATGAGATACAAATTTATAAAAGTCCTTCAAATTATCCTTCAACAGTTTTTATATTTTTGTATACACTAAGTATTATATTAAAATAAATAAAAATAATTATTTTTTGTGCTTTCCGACATAAATCTTGTCAAGACTTAAAAATAATTTTTGTAATTAGAGATTATATGAAAAAGAAGGTATATTATACTAATACCACAAAAAAAGCGTAACATATAAAATGACAAATTGATAAATGTGTGAACTCCCGCCTTGTTTTCTAAAACCACCTGCTAGTCTGGATTCAACAAAATATAAGCCCTATATTCTATGAATTTGGGTGTAATCCGAGTAAATAAAAACAAATGCATCAGACAGAATATAAGTTTGACTTGATTTCTCGTCTTGAACAAAATTGAGTCAGGTGCCTTATTAATGGATTGTTTACACATTTGTATTATTATTTAACTTTGGCGGCGTTTTTTTTTTTTTTTCTTATATCGATGTTATGAACTATATATAAAGACGATTTAATTTTAGGGGAGACACAACTATGATTCTTTCTGTGTAGCGTGGGCATTCACATAGGAGCTTGGCTGAACTATCAAACTGGTTCTATGACCCCTTCGAATTTGCAAGCGCCCTACGTAATTATGTGGCCGTCATACACTATGTTTGGTTGTTTAATTCTGCGCACAATAATAGGTTTTACTTGTGTGCTGTTAACGAGACAGATATGTAAAAGTGCCACCTATCATTTCTTATGTGCTTTGCTGAAAGAAGACGTGGACAATCTAAAGAAATCAGAAAACACATTGCAGAACAAGCATAAGACAATTGTCGAGTTGGGCTGTAAATATGTGTATTGTGCCATGATTGGCTTCAATGCACTGTACCTCTTACCTCAGTTATTTAGATTTATGAGAATCGAGAGACCAACGTTTTTTACAGAGATCTGAATAGTGCCAATAATAGATATTAACTGATAGTGTTTCTACTTTAGAAGAGCCATTAGCTTTTCTGAATTTGTGTCTATCATCGAGATATTAATAAACACATGGTAAGATTAATAAGCACAAAGGTAGTGACATGCTTCCATGGCTAGGCGAAAAAGTAATCCAAGTTCAAAAAGTGCTATGTAGCCGTTGTACTATGTAGATATAAATTAACAAGATGCATGAAATTAGCCATAGAAGTGTTAAACGATTGGTGAACTATATTAAGTTATATAAAAGTTGAGGTTATGTTACACCATAGTCAGAAACATGTTAATGGCTTATCGGTATCTTGGTTTTTCAAACAGTTCTTGGATGGTTAATTTTCACATTGTATAGCACATATTTCTGATCTGAAGAACACTTTTTAGAACATTGCTTCTCTTTATATGGTCGTTAATTAGATCATATCCAAACAATCCTAAAAAAAATAGTTGTATTAAAAACATGAAAATCAGTACCCTATTTATGTTGTTACATGAATACTAACATCGGTCTCTCGGACTGATCCTATTTTCGAATTATGAACATTCGGACATATGAACAAACACTAGTTAAAATTATTTTTTTGTGATACTTTTGTGAGTCTGAATTTTGAGTTGCGACATGTGGAGAGGTGCCTCCAACATCTACACACCAGCAAACCCTACCCATTGTTAGTAATACAGGGTTTGTATAAAAAGTAATGAGACTAACTTTGTAAAAAAATAATTTATTGTGAATATCACTATAAATCATTAATACTCTTCAAAGTAAGTCCCTTGGCCATCCACACACTTCTGCCAGCGATGTTTCCACGATTCGAGGCGGCTTTCGGAATGTCTTTTAAACGTCCTTTGAGGGTGGTTTTAAGTTTTGGAAAAAGAAAAAAGTCTGGGAGGCCAGGTCAGGACTGTAGGGCGGCTGGGGGAATCGTTGAAATCCCGTTCTTGGCGAGGTAGCTACTCACCACGAAGCAGGTGTGACTTGAAGCATTGTCGTGGCCAATGACTGGCCTCACTCGGTTGACTCTTTGTTTCAATCTTTTGAGCACTTCCACGTAAAAGGCATGCTGCTCAATTGATTTCTGCATTTCAGAGCTTTTTCGACCGAGTTTTATCACAGAGTACACTAAAAAGACGTGGCTGCCCAAACAAGTGGTTGCAGACGACTGCCCAACCCGCCGTTTCGAAGCTTAAGACTCCCCACTACCAAACCCGCCAGCTGTGAGTGTGCCGGGAAGTACAGTTACGTGAGGAAAAAATGAGTCTCATTACTTTTTATACAAACCCTGTACCACATACCAATACCCTGTTCCCCAGTAGCCCACAATTAACCTATGCAGGTTACTCTATGACCAAACTTTTAGACAAAATTTTCCAGGAATAAAAAAAGATATATTTTCGAACAGTTAAGATGCCAGCTTTAGTTTTCGTTACATTTTTACTCGAGCATCTTTGAAAGTTAAGCAGTACACAAAATAGGTTTGTTCCAAAGTCACTTTTCTTATTTTCAATTACAGAATATTTTGCATTTTTTAATAAAAAAAAAATCCTAATAGACAAAAATGTAAAAAACAAAATACTATTGCTGTTCACCTATTCTTTATTATTGCAATTCACCAGGGATCAATTATTTATCTCCTGGTCAATATGATAGTCATGCATTAGGTATGCAAAATACGTCTTTAATAAATTTACAACTTTAAAATTTAGTTTTTAGTGTTGTATGTTACATTAGTCCTAGGCTACTAGTAGTAGGTAATGGGTACTAGGATGCACTAGCTGTGCCTTTATTGGAGAAACTCCAACTTGTGATTAAAATTCTGAATATGTGCTTCCTAACATGAATTATGTAAGCAAAACGTGAGTATACTCTTTATTTATTCAATAATCTATGCCTTTAATTTTATTTCAATTGACCTGGCTATTGAAACATAAATATACTTCAGATTACGAAATAGAAACCGATGGATGTCATCAAACGTGTTAAGTTTTAGAGCACACTGAGTCAAATTGTTATAAAGTTATTTATTATTTAGAAATAATTTAGGCTAGCTATGAATGGATTCTTTGTAGAAATAATTTAGGTTAGTTATGGATGGATTCTTTGTGTATGTTTAATGTTAAGTAACTTATTTTTTCTATTATAAATTATATTATAAATGATGTTAAAAATTTATATATTTTAAGACATTGGTTGGTGCATTCATATGAAAGTACAAAAAAGAGCAGGAAAATTGGTAGTAAAAGTTAGTAAAGATGTTTTTTTAATGACAGGAAAAATTAGTAGAAAAAGGCACATGGAAATATTGAAATTTTTAAAAATATATAAAATATAAATTTTTTCAAACTCATATCAATATCAAATAACATCAATATCATAATCATAACAATATAAACTCACAAAATATATATCAATTATACATGTTAGAAATAACACTTGTACTCGATGCTACAGTATTTGTAACTGTCTTGGTAGGATTACCCTTTCTAGGTGATTTTAAAAGTTCATTGTGTTTTGCTTTTTGTGAAATAAAATTAACTATAGAAAAATTCAAGTTTAGAGCTGCTGCTACATGCTAATTTTGTTAGCTGCTACATGTTTAGGGCTACTGCTGCCTTTCTAAGCAATGCAAAAAAGCAAATTCTCTTAAGGATAGCAATGGACCATTATTGTCTTGTTCTTTTTCTAAATAACGTATCAAAGATGCGATGAAACTGTTGGCAGCAGCTGTTTTGACATTTCGTAAATGGAAGTCTGACAACTATAAACTTTGGATTGTTCTTAAAATAATAGTTTTTCAATGCAAGATAAATGTTTGAAACTCAAAAAAGACATAGTCCACTACTTAAGCCAGTGTAAGGTTAAGATAATTTCAAACTGTCAACAAATATTGAGTAACACAACAAGGCACCTTTGGATCTGCTGCCAACTGCAGAAGACCGAATATCAGGCGCAAAAATTAAAATTCAATAAAACATTCCACATTACAGTTTTTATTTCAATATAATTGAGTGCTGGTATCGCTCCACTCATTTAATAGCGTTAGTCATTGGTGACATGCATTGGTTTTTATTTTGTATAAAGTATAGATAATTTGTAACTATTCGCTACTACCTTCAAAAAATTTAATAAACGAGTTAGTAAATTATGCTTCAATAACTAGCATAGTCAGTTGGTCTATTTACGTCTATAAACTACACTTAATAGTTTATTAAATTGTAAGATACTTGTAAATATTACTTTTGAATGACACACTTATCCCAGTGAGTAGTTTTAAAGATAATATTACAGAAATTATAACATAGATGTAAGATACTGGGAAATTTAGTGAACAATGCATATCAACTTTACATTACTTAGATAAATACATGTGTGTAACTGAGATCTATTGATAAACTAATTGTGATTTAATCTTGGTAAAATATTTGTGATAAAATTGTATTTAAGCTTACAATTATGATCGAAATTGTACAATGTATGTAGATCCATTCTTCAAATATATTATGATCATTATACCAAATTTATCAATACTTGAGTGAATATGAATGGATGTTATGTAATTGTAAATAATTTTGGGACTATACATAATAAGTTATTTATAACTACTAGCAAATACATACATGCAGGCTAAGTCGATAGCTACTATCAATATTAACCGATTTATTGTCTGTCTAACTTATACACCACAAACTTTTCATTACTTCTAATTTTCTACAATACAGCAATGCCCCGAATTGTATAAATTCAGAGATACAAATTTACTTTGTCGTTGTGTGTTTTTTTTAATTACTTCAGAAACTTACATTTTACACCTCTCTATCTATAAAACCTGTCGGTAAACAACGTTATACATTAAAAATATATATATAGTAAACACAAACAAAAATCTAGACACATCTTCTTTACAAGTACAAATAGACACATTTTCAATAACGCCAAATTCTGTATGCAACGCATATGTTTTCACGACCATGTTGGTATCGTCTAGAGATGATTGAAACAATTTTAATATACTCTAATGCCAAAGTGGTTGGCAAAACTAGCGCTTCAAGTACAATATAGTATATTAGTATTAAGGAAAACAAGTCTCTTTTTGTTTTTACTCCTAAGATTCCAGTTCCTCTCCTAGGTAGTTTTATATGTATTAGTTCCGCAAACAAATGCATTACCTTAATAACAATTACTGTTTCACCAACATAAATTTTAAAACCCTCCAAGTTGTACCTAAAAAAGATTACAGAATGTACCTAAGACAATTAGCATCATATATATTTTTTTAAATTTAATTGATTAAAAAAAAAAAACAAGAGGTAAAATTATGAATAACTTCCCTACAATTTAAAATTAATATGTATTAAAAAAAAATTACCAACTAGAGGACGATACCTCCTAAACCACCTTATACTCTTCTAGTCAGGATATAAAATGATATGCCTGTTCTTATCATTTGCCGTCCCATATAACACTAATGAGATCTGATAATATTTAAATCCGGATCTGTGATTTTTGATAATGAATGACAATGAACGGGAAATCATTCTCACTTCAAGAGAAATACCATGTTGTACTACTTTACATTTAATACATATCTTCCTTCCTGATGTTTATTGTTAAACTACAGGGTTATAGGGATCTGTAGACCAATAGCTAATGAAACGAATCATCACAAATCACACACTACAGACCAGCAAAACTATCCAAAATCAAGTGTTCAGTGGTGGCATAGGACTCTGTTTCATTTGGGGTAAAATTTATTATCTTATGATTAGTGTATTATCCCAATAATTCAAATTTAGTAATTAAAACGCAAATGTTCACTAATATCCAATAAATATCAATAAAAGTAGAGGAATCATATCTTTTATAATACTGTCATATTCTCAACTGTCAACTGATTATTTCATATTACAGTATATCGCATCGTTTGCAAACCCCCGCCACTGACGCTGTTAATTACGCTAAACTGTCTTGTTTACATCACTAGATAACTCATTTCATTAGTTCTATAATTTTTACTATAGTAAACTCAGTATCAAATACAATAAACTTTGGAGTTGTGGTTATGAGGGCATGTAATTTGATTCTTTATTAATTACAATAAGATCAAATGCAGAGCAGTTAACTTTTTTTGAGAAACATAAATTCCACTTTATCTTAATATATTTTTCAAATACAAAATATGAAAAGAAAATCTATTTATTTCTCTTTTCTTTAACTATACATTTTGGTATTATTAAATGTAACATATTTATAAGCTTACTTTTTAATTATAATTTTAGTCATTGTGTTCATTTATTAGATTTTATATATTAATGTGGTTATTACATATGTGTATGTGATAATTTAGAGGAAAACACAGTAATAAGTAAGTACTTTATTATATAATTTCTTTAACAAACACACTTTTTTTTGTAAACTATAATATTTTTTTTAGCTTTCAAAATAAATTCAACCTCCAACAAGGGGCATTGTTACTGTTAATACCTGAAAATATTAAAAAAGAGAACATCAATATCTATCTTTTATTTCATTACCTTTACCCACCTTAGTAGTTCTATCAAAGGATGAAGTACAGGTCTTTTGCTTTACGATGTAAGGTATAAAAATATCCAAGAGATATCCTCGACTTTTTGACTCCAATAATATTCTGTCTTCACCTACATCAAGAGTCAATTCTTTGGCTGATATCTAAAAATGGTTAAGTGAACCTTTTGTAACAATTTTAAATGAAAACAATACTGAAATGTACAAGGTTGCTTATTTAACTTTTGGTATTTATGCATATTTTATTAAAATAGCAACATTCAAAATGTCCTTCAAAGGTCAACAAATAATATAGCTCTGATGAGCAGGACAGGAGATTTGCTCAGACATGATCAGAGAAGTAGTAAACAAATTTTGGTAGTTCGCAATTATTCTGCCATTTTTGTGGTCATTATAAAAGTCGACGTCGAGAGTAAATTAAACTTTTTCTAATCTAATATAAATGTTTAATAGTATAGTGTTTCCTCGATCCGCCCCTGGTAATCCGGTCGTATACAATCAACCTCGCATCCTACTAATGTTAATCTAATGATATATGCTACTACAAGAGATAGGAGGTGCCGCGATTAAATAATGAGACTTTTTCTTTTTTGCCCAAAGTGACGATATTGAGACTCCCTCGCACAGTGGTCGATTATGGTATTTATGGTGGTCATAAATCAAAAAACAATTAACAATTAATAAACATTCATATCTGAGTGTTAGGTACCAAAAGGTTGACCCTAATGAAATTCTGGCCAGATTTCCCAGAAAAATTTATTTTATACCTATGCAAAAGGGCAACGGCAGGTATAAAATAGAACCCCAATAAACGTATTTATTTAGTGGGTTTTGTGTAGTGTCAGGTATTTAGTCAGACTATCCAGTGTCACATAATTTTTTGGAGTCTGACAAATATTTTTTTGAAGTTTTCAGTTCATTACAAGATTTGTTCCGTCTTACATTTGAACTCTGTAACCCAAAGTTTGGTTTTTCTGTTCCTGCTAAACAATGTTTTCTCCTTCAACAAATTCCTAAAGCACAACTAAAAGCTGAAAAGGGTTTTCGCTGGCAAAATTTGTACAAAACCCACCCTTCCGTCACCCCCTTTGCAGTGGACAGGTGTCGTTAGGGGTGGCCTACCTTCCAGGCGTTGGAAAAGTCGAGCGTTCACTTGCCCAAGCTGCAAGGAACACTAGTCGCGCTCACCGAGCGTCTCTCTCACGGATTTCACGATTATCGATTCGCACAAGTGTAAGGGAAAGTTGCACCTACCCAACGAACTCTCATTTAAGAATGTTCGTCCGCTCAAAATGTTTTTGCAGAGTGTTAAAAAAGAGGGTGCTGGGACACAAAGAAGGATTTGAAAGAAACGAACTACTCGGAGTGGGCCGGAATGGGTTCAGGCTTAGTCAAGAACTCTTTTAAGTCATCCCACGTATAGAGACCTGCTTATATCCCCACAACGTAGCAAATTTGCAAGGGGTAGCTTGGTGGGTGGAATTTTACTTTTGGCGCTCAATCGACGGTCCTCAGTGAGTCCAGTCAACTTCGAAATACACTCGAACCTCTCTTAAGTCGCCAAATCCGTGCATCATTACCTCGCTTAAGTCGCGAAATTTTGCCTCTTAAGTCGCGATCATAACCTCAACTTTTTTGTGTTTTAACTGCAAAAAGAAATATTTAGAGATATACCACAGCATTTGTTATAACGAAAAAGGAGCCAACTGAACGAAAAATCAATGTAAGTATACCCAGTCGTGCGTGACAAAGTTCAATTTTCCACTTGAATGAATATTTTAAAGATTAAATATTTTTAAAAGACACCTAACTTATTTTAAATCAATACATTTATTACACAATGATTTTTTTCAATAAAAATTGTACATATTCATGCGAGAATCCAATTTCCAAACGTAGTTCTAAAACTTTTACAGGCGGCGACTTAACCGGGACGGTTTCGCGACCTAATAGGGGGAAACGTGGTGAAATAACAGAGGATGTGAATTAAGCGAAGGTGAAATAAGAGGGGTTCGAGTGTACTTCAGATTAGGATTCGGACATGAATTAGAGACCAAACGACTGCCCACGTAGTGTCCAACAGTGGCGGAACTAGAGGGAGTGGATGGATAAACTAAACATATTTAAGTAGTTTATGATTATACCTATAAGTTCAAAAAAGAAAAAAATGTGCATAAAGTTGCATACAAAATTATTATTAATTTCAGAATCTACCTATGTCATCCTACGACAAGAACTTTTTGAAATTTGGCGCAAAGAAACTGATGTTACTAAGAAAACTTTAGCTGTATTTAATCATATTTTGCAATGTTTGGGACTTGAAGAGTTTCAAGATGCAATAGAAGTTGATCTCAACAGAAGAAGTTTAAGCATTTGTAAGCAATTTAAACAAAAATGGTTAGAAAGTCACCGCAGCCTAACAAATTTTTCTACAAAAAAACTCGGCGTATTTGGAAGGTCATTTTTCATTTGAAGATGTAATGAGTAAAGTACAAAGCTCGGTACAAAGTGTTCCGGGTACCAGTAAGGAAACTGTACCTTCTACAAGAGGACGACCAAAGATGGATTTTTCAGAAAGTGCACCTAAAACAAAACAACGATGAGTGCAGCCTCTGTTACAGTACCTTATAGACGAAATTACATATGCAGCACAAATTCGTTTGAGATCGGAGGGTAAATGTGTTGAGAGTAGGGTACTAAAGGAAATATCTGAAAACGGAATACTAACTACGAGAGAAGAAATCAACCTCAACGAATTTAATTAAATTGTCGGCAGATGAAGCATTAGCCTCCTTGATTAAAAACAAGTTAACAAAAAATCAATATATTAATAAACTGCTCGTCAAAATTAGCGTAACACTTTTTAGATGAGCGCCATTTTCGTTCTGTTTGAGCTAGAGACTTGCGGTTTGAAAATTCTGGTAGTGTTTAGGGTTGTTTTTAATGTCCCTAAACTTTTTTTGCCCTAAACTTTTTACCTTAGGTCGCTAAACTGTTATTTAAACGGTTCGCCGTTCAAACCCCCAAAACCAACCCCATGTCGAAATTTCAATTAGCAAGATTTTGACGCCAACTTCCGAGTCATACAAGATGGACTAAGAAGGACGCTGTCGGGTAAAAATCCTATTCTGGCACACATTACGACCTCCCCAATAAGTCCTGAGCATTTAGTCGCTGCCTCGCCCTTTCAACCCATTTCCAGACCCCGAGATTCATCTCTCTGCAGTTATGCTGAGTTTAACATGCTCTGACCACTGGTTGGCGGTTTCATTGATCCAAATGCTGCCAAAATCAATTGGTCTGGAGTATCACAACTAATTTTCACCCGCAGACCATTCAAACATCCCTCCAGACCATCGCAAGACCTACCTCCCAACCACCCCCTTTGGTCCCACCACTGTTGGAGGCTACGTAGGCAGTCGTTTGGTCTCTAATTCATGTCTTAGCATCACATGAAGTTATCTCGAAGTTGCCTGGACTCACTGAGGACCGTCTATTGAGCGCCAAAAGTAAAATTCCATCTCTATACGTCGGATGACTTACAAAGAGTTCTTCGGTAAGCCTGAACCCATTCTGGCCCACTCCGAGTAGTTCGCCTCTTTCAAATCCGTCTTTGTGTCCCAGCACCCTCTTCTTTTAACACCCTGCAAACAATTTTAAGTAGACAAAAATTCTTAAATGAGAGTTCGTTGGGTAGGTGCAACCTTCCCTTACACTTGTGCGAATCGATAATCGTGAAATCCGTGAGAGAGACACTCGGTGAACGCGACAAATGTTCCTTGCAGGTTAGGCACGCGAACGCCCGACTTTCACAACGCCTGGAAGGTAGGCCACCCTTACAACACCTGTCCAGTGTCACGCAATTTTTTGGAGTGTTAAAAAAAGAGGGTGCTGGGACACAAAGGATTTGAAAGAAACAAACTACTCGGAGTGGGCCGGAATGGGTTCAGAATTGGCCGCTGAACTTCGGTCTGCGGTTGAAAATTGGTGGTCACTCCAGACCAATTGATTTTAGCAGCATTTGGATTAAAGAAACCGCCAACCAGTGGTCAGAGCATGTTAAACCCAGCATAACTGCAGAAGGATGAATCACAGGGGCTGGAAATGGATTGAAAGGTTGAGGCAGCGACCAAATGCTCAGGACTTGTTAGGGAGGTCGTAATGCGTGCCAGAATAGGATTTTTACCGACAGCCCTTCTTAATCCATCTTGTAGGACTCTGAAGTTGGCGTCAAAATCTTGCGAATTCAAATTTCGACATAGGGTTGGTTTTTGGGGTGTGGACAGCGAACCGTTTAAGTCACAGTGTAGCGTCTTCGGGGAATTAAAAACAACCCAATAGGCTACCGGAATTTTCAAACCGCAAGTCCTTTGCTCAAACAGAACGAAAATGGCGCTCATCTACAAAGTGTTACGCTAATTTTGACGAGCAGTTTATATATAAAGAAACAAAGGAACATAATAAACTACTGGACCCGCCTTTTGATATTGTTGAATATGACCGAATTGACGGTGAATAAATATTTGAAAATGTACTAATTGTTATTTTATTTCGTATATAATATATATTATTCACCTCCACTAATGAAGTGTCACTAAAAAACAGCCAATCTCGAAGCCAAATATCATAACATATTTTTGACCACCATAAATCCCAAAATCGACCACTGTGCGTCGGTTGTATTACCACATTCTGTACTTAGGCCATATTGTGGAAAAAAATGACATAAACTTGTTTTCAAGATTAAGGTAACGATACCAGTGTTTAATCGGGTCCTAGTCTTTGACCTATATCAGGTTTATAGCCTTATAGCTTTATATAATAGGTGCTCTATTTTGAATTCGAACTTTTTATTGCATGCGAGGGACATCCATATTATTTCTCCGACCATACCAAACTTATTTATAGAAACTGTACTTATATTAACTTAAGAGCTTCAATCAAAGTTTACGGTGCATCAATCAACACAATGCCATTTTCGTCTAATCCTAATAATAGAAATAATTTAGAGTATACCGGGACATATATACACGTCTTGATAATGTTTTCTATATACTTGAAATGCTTAATACTATTCAGGTAAGTAAGGTCAGTTATATATACTAATAGTTAATATAGTTTTTTTTTACGCAATTTACATTAATTTATTTAATGTAAATTTGAAAAAAATGTTCACTTTTGGTCAATCACTGGTACCAAAATATATTCTACTGATCTAGTTATTGACCAAACGGACTATTACTAGTATCATGCAGTATAAAACTGCTTTTGTCAAATTAACCACATTAAGATACGTATGTTTTATTTTAAAAGCAATGTCTGTGTTTAATATATTCCAAATGAAGTTTATGCTCCTTTTTATTTTCAAATCAACTATAGAATCTTTATCTTCATTTTAATTCTTATAGAATATGTTTACTTAGTAAAATATTTTCTAGTACATTTTTAGAATGAAGTCAAACACTGGTTCAAGATCGAGTCCATTACTGGGACTGTGTATAAATCCTTATGGCAGTGACTAGTATTCTGTGTACAAATTAATTTGATATATTTACTTAATATAGTTTTTGGCTAAAAAAGGGATTTCTGTGCTCCCCAATCCCGTACAGCCCTCGCCCCCTTGCAACTTTTTCTCTATCCCAAAATAAAAAGACAGATCAGGCAAACCCATTTTGAGGATGTTAAAGACATCTAAATCTAGTTCCAAAAATCTTTTTGGGTGCCTCGAATTAGGAAGAATCTATGGTGAATACCTATAACCTTAATTTCATTGCACTCTTCAGTTTATATTGGTATTATAAAAAAGTATTGTTAACTGCCGCAGCTCGTATATATTTGATTAAGAAAAAATAAATGCAAAACACCTTTTGGCGGAAAAAGTTGGTGGTCAAAATGTATTCAAGTATAACTATATTATCAACTGATCAACAGTTAATTTTTCTATTAGAATGAAAAAAAAAACAGTTACTTATCAAAGCCTATACTTGTACAAGCTTCGTACAAGTATAGCTGGAAGAGTTATATACTTGTACAAAGCTAAGTCAAAGATTACAATTTTGGCAGAAAATTTTACTAAAACAAAATAAAATGAGATTCCATTTCAAGAGAATTTCGAGAAAAAAAAACGCGTCTACTATAGTAAGAAATATGTACCAATTTAGAGTATTTCTCTTTATATTTTAAATATATTTCAATTTTGTAAAATAAGCTAATTTCGCTAATGTTTCATGTCACCTAACGAAATGATAAGTCACTACTTAATCGTATAATAACTTACTACATCAGGTAACTTAAATTCTCCTATTAGAGAATTATGTCCACTCTTCTTTTTATACAGCCGATATTCTGGTTCTTTAAGCACATTCTCAGTACTCGAAACAGTTTCTATGTTTACTTTCTTTTTTTCTTCATTTGCATTGGTCAGTTCTTCTATTAATGACTTTCCCTCAGACTTGCCCATCTTCTCATCTATTTCTCTTTGTTGGACTCTGTGCATCTGCAGCGTACCATAAGCTTTGATATTCCGTAATATGATTTTTTTCGTCTGCGCAAATGAGGCCGTACTTATTTTCTAGTCCTTGGAAAACGACAGCCATGAAGAAGTTTTTGAATGTTTGGCTTCCCTCAACTCTCCTTAGAAAGTTTGGGTGTATGGCGATATCACACGCCTTCGCTTCCTCTCCTTTCTTGTCTTTTATGGGATGTATTTCTCCAATACTCATGGGTACTCTGTAATCACCTGGTGAATCGGATTCAATAATCTCCACAAGTTCACTTTCCGTAACATCTTTAGGAGCCGGTATGGCATCGGTATGACATATGTTAACAAAAACCTTTTTGTCGCTTCCAACCTCCTTGGTTTTCACGCAAAATCCTAGAAACAATAGAAAAAACTGATTCACTAAGGATGCATAAAATGAGCTGAGCAAAGACCTAGGATAAGGGGGATGAATCCCTAAGCCCTTACTTAAAGTGCTTTGGATTTTCAAGCCCTTGACTGAATCAAAGGAATTCGAAATATATTATCGATTACTTAGAAATAATCGATTCTAAAGCTCTAAGCACTTCTCAAATGGGTTTCAACACTCAAAATAATCTGAAGGATATTGATAGTGCCTAAATTACCTAAAGGGCTTCAGTTATATCAAATGGGTTTAATAAGTATGTACTTTTATTTCATTAATATTAAGCTGATCGTCTGAATTATTACTTAATAATAAAATACATCAAGCCCTATATTCGATTTGTTGGAGTATGGCCATTTATCTTTTGTACAAATGAACTAAACAGTAAATTGATTTTAAACTTCATTATCAGTGCCTAAATACATGTGCTATAATACCACAGCATCATTCCTTATGCTGTGATAATACAAATGCAACAAAACGGTAAAAGCAAATAAAGTTTGGCATTACCTCTCTAAATACTAAAGAAATTTTCAGGCGTTAACAGTATTTCTCTGTCATACGAAAATGATAAAAGTGAATGTGGTATTGAAATATGTACCTATTTAAGAAATGTTTCTTTCCACCACAAAACATGTAAGTGCTTGACGTCCTTCGAAAGAACTTACTTTACTTTTATGTGACTTGAAGCTCTTTTTTTAAATTACCAATTACAAAGCACAAGCATAAAGTGATTAAGTTACAAAGCCTCAATTAAATTTTCACAAAAAAGCCTCAGATACAGCGCTCCAATGTCCTGAAAAGGCCTGAAACGATTTTTTTTTATCCGAATTTTATGAAAAGCGCAAATTAAAACCCCTTGATGCGTTTAAATTAAAATAATTTGTCGTATTTCTGAGATAAAGCAAGGCCCCAACACTCAATTTTTTGGATTTTAGCTTTAAATATTCCATAAATTAAAAAGTTTTTGGTGAAAAATTTTGGCATAGTCGTAAAACTTTGTATGCCAAAATTGTAAATTTCATGTTTCTGCAATATGAAGTTTATTTATGGCGTCAGATAACTGATTTCTTAAAAAAATAAACTGCATTTTCGTCAAAAAATTAAGTTATAATTAGGTAACATGCTGCCTGTCCTGCGATTTTTTAATGAATGTCTAGGGCCTACTGTAGTTTTCTTGAAAACTCCATACTATGCCGTGTATTTTTAAATGCATATAATATATATTGCAAAAACTACCCGAGATAACCCCGCAGAGTTTTATATCGCTGTATTAAAAACAATAAAATGGGGGATTCCGGTCTTGTAAAAACATGCAGGGTACTCCATTAAAAAAAACAACAGGTTCCCTGACACGTGATTTTTAACACTCTGCAACTCGTACTATATTTAAACAATATAGGAATACACAATAGTTTTATTTTACCGCAGTTTTTTATCGTAAATATTAACAATGTTTTTAACTAACTTTAAACCCTCTGCCGTTTGTTCCATATGAAAATACATGCAAAAACAATCCAGCGCTAGCTTATCGGCAGACAGTTTCCAGTGAAAATCTCTTTCAAGAACGTAAATTGAAATCGTTCGAAAAATTGTGCATCTTATAATTGAGTAAACCCCTCTGCCGATTACATGAGGATGTTTCGTTGATCGAAAAAGTCGCGAAAATTGCGAGGCAGACAAATCGGCGAATGAAAACCACTTGATCTATCAAATCGAAATCGATCCTAATTTAATAACTGTAGTTGACTAGTTACAGTATTGACTAGACATTGTACTAGACAATTGACCTCATCCCAGGTCAATTGTTTCCAAAAAAAAAACTAATTTTCACTTAGTCGACGTTTCGCAAAATTTATTTGCATCCTCAAGACTAATTGAATTAGCTTTTTATCGTCGTTGGTAAAAATAAAATGTGAATGAAACATTGATACTCTCTATAAATAATAAGGTACAACGTACTGTCACACAGACGTGCATCGGCTATCTGATGAGACAATAAAAAGCTAATTCAATTAGTCTTGAGGATGCAAATAAATTTTGCGAAACGTCGACTAAGTGAAAATTAGTTTTTTTTTTGGAAACAATTGACCTCCTCCCACTAGTCAACTACAGTGACAAGGAAACAGGTCACTAATTTAATAATTGCAACATTACATAATACAGTCTGTCCCAAAAAAATATGAATATTAGATGCACATAAGAAGTGAAAAAAATATTAGCAGACAGTTATAGTAGATATATTTTATAGGCAGACGAAATTATTTCGATAAAAAGCATGAAACTTTTTAATGACAATATTCCGTCTGCCATTTTGTTATTATGGTGTAAAGATCTAAATTAGTTTATTTACTGAAGGACAGACGATTCCACTTGTTATTTATATTTTTTTGCAAATTTTCAAATAGCGGATTTATTTTTTTATGTATATTTTAATAAGAGTAAATAGTCTGCCATTTTATTCCTGTAATTGTTATGTCATAAAAAGTACCTTTGCACGGAAGCAGATAAATCCAGTTGTTAGCAACAATTATATGAACATTTTTTTAATTATCTACTTAAATTTTGCCTAATCCTAATGTTTGCCGCGGGAAGTCGCATTATTTTCCTTTAAGTGGTGGTTTGGAAATTTTTTCGCTATTTTTCATTAAACTTATTATTTTATGTAGATTGTTATGTATGTGAACATAAGTTTTGATGAATATTGACTGCGGAATTGGAACGAAAAAATAATTTATATACGATAATTTTTTGAATGTATTTTAGAGTGTTTTGTTCATGTTTACCATATATACAACATTCCTCATTTTAACACATTTTTGCTTTCAAAAATGTAAAACTAACACAAACTTATCAAGTTGCCTTCAGAACACACTCCTCGCTGACAAACGTTTACAAAGTGTTCTTTTCCGAAACTTTGAACAGTATGTTCTCATTTTGAAGTTTGTAATATTTAAAGGTAAATGTACCGGAGCATTATAAGTGTTAAAAGTAAAGTAATAGCAAAAATAAAAGGAAATGAATAAAAAATTGAAAGTTATAAATAAAGAGGATTATTAAAAAAAATATATCGCTATAAGAATAAAATATACAATAGTTACAATTTTTAATATTTACCAACTTGTAAATCAATAAATTGAAACATTAAATAAAAGTTTACAGACAGAATTAAAATTGTAATATTTTAATTCGTTTTCTAAATTATAAACTTTAAATATAAAGGTATTGCTATAATGGTGAAAATGTAATGGATTCTTTATTTCTTAGGAAATTGTTGTTAATAACAACTGAATTTATCTGCTTTTGTGCAAATGTACTTCTTATGACATAAAAAATCTCAGAAATAAAACGGCAGACTGTTTACTCCTATTAAAATATACATAAAAAAATCCTTTATTTAAAAATTTGCCAAAACATTTTAAATAACAAGTGGAATCATCTGGCTTTCTGTAAATAATCTTATTATGATATTTAATTCATAATAACACCATTCAACAAAATTTTATCGAATTTGTTTATATAAAATAATTATTCGTGTAACCTCAAACCGTCTGCCTATTTTTTTTTTTTTTGTTTTAACTGATGATACTTAGTTTATAAAAATACAAATTTTAAGCTGGTTAAAGTAATGTTGCAATTATTAAATTTAGATCGATTTCGATTTGATAGATCGAATGTTCATTCGCCGATTTGTCTGCCTCGCAATTTTCGCGACTTTTTCGATTAACGAAACATCCTCATGTAATCGGCAGACGGTTTACTCACATTATAAGATGCACAATTTTTCGAACGATTTCAATTTACGTTCTTGAAAGAGATTTTCACTGGAAACTATCTGTCAATAAGATTGCGCTGGATTGTTTTTGCATGTATTTTCATATGCAACAAAAGTTAGTTAATAACATGGTTTTCTTAAAGCGATTTGATAACGATACTGCGCACTACGTATCACCTCTCACCGTGAGATACATATGTAACGCGTCTAATCGATAATAACCTTTATTTAATGCACTTAAAAGGGAAGACGGTATGAAGTCATGATACGAAATATGTCATTGTCGCCTGGTCTATGAGATTGGACGTTAGTGGACTCTTCTGTGGTTGAACGTGGGTGGGCTTGTAAAACCACTCATGTGCCCATCTCCAGTTTGTGAGAGCTGTTTTGACCGTTGCAAATTTGATATTTCACACATCAGTTAATTTTAGACCCAAAAATTTAGTCACTGATGTACTCCGTCTATTAAGTATAACATGGTATTTAATTTTATCAGAAATATAGTACAGCAAATATTGAATTACTTAACAATAATTTAGTACAATACGAGAAACACAATGCGACACACAGCACTTTTTATTTGTTTTATAATCTGCTAACTTCATCAATGAAGTAAAAGTAATGCTAAATAATTTCATTACTGTAACACTGCAGTTTACCTAGGATCAAACTTTAACCTTGATTTTTTTTATTATCATTATAATATGAATGTATGTATGTATCCCCGAATAATCAAATACATACATATGTACATACATATATAGCAAAATAAACACGGTATTTGTCGCAAAAATGTATAAATATTAAATGGTACACTATTATTTCAGGTATTCCTATTATTTCAACAAAAGTTATAAGCAGCTCTGAAAATACTATTTTTATATTTAAAGGTATACAATATTGTTATCGCTATAACAAAATAATTTTCATTATTACAAAAGTACATGGCAAAATAAATAATTGTACACAATGAATTGGTAGACAAAAGAAAATACAAAATTTAAACGATATACAGGGTTTTTATTTTTTTTATACATATTGGCATGTAATAATTAGATACTGCGGATGAGGTATTCATTCGAGGTAGGGATCCTACAAATAGCCATTGACACATACAAGTTATTACTTAATGCTACGTACTTATTTTAAGGGATGATTCATGGACCAATTTTAAGTCGAAAAAAATCATATAAACGTATGTCCAAATATTTTAGGAAATGCGTTTTTATGAACTTTTCGACTTAAAAAAACAAATCCAGGAATAATTCCTTAAATTTTTTCTAGATTATGAAAAAAATATATACTGCAAATATCCCACAGAGCGTTACTGAGAACCCAGGGAGTGCTCCAGTGTTTTTGAAATTTTTTTCGCAAACTTTGCTGACGATTTTTTCACTATAAATCCTTTCTGCAAGAGGTGTATAGTCATCACCTAAAAAGTGAAGTGGGTCCCATGCGTCGTTTTCAAGATATGGCTAACTGAAATATCACGCACCGCCACTGCAAAAAATTGTAATAACCAGAACAGTGACGTTGAGGCGTTGAACAGCCTACATGAAAAACATTGTATATGGTCCCACCCGCTTTAGGCTTTATTTTCAAAAATACGAAAAAACTGAATAAAAATATGAAAAAAACGATAGCAATATAATGTAAATTATATTCTATTTTCTACTAAACTTCCCTCAGATACGGAGTTTATGCGTAAAAGACAAATAATATATTTTATGTGTATTTTTTTTTAATATAATCAGAACTTCTACGGATTTGTCACATTTGGTATTCTAAGGTAAGAGCAGCCATGAATGTCGTTACCTCTCAAGTTATTAATAAATTGGCAAATAGCGATCGCCCCCCCCCCCCCCCCCCAATGGTCAAGTAAAACCAAAATAGTCGGGGGATTGCGCTTGCCGTTGCCTCTAATGACCTTTTTTTTTGCTTTTTTTGTTTAATCTGCATTGGACCGCTCCCCCAAAGGAAAATACTGTCTACGCCCTTGTAACTTGGGATGTTATAGACTACATACATATGTATGTATGTGCGCCGCGCCACCTCATAGAGATCATAAAAACTATTGGGGTTTCATTTGTTTTTTCATTACTAAGGTATTAGCTTGTACACCTATAGATTCAGAACACACTAAATAGAAGTAAAAATTCACCAGTTGGAAATTTGATACTAGATATTTTTGTTCCGATAAATAAAAAAAAGCTTACATGTCCCAGGGATTTACATAGAAAAAAATGATTTAACATAAATGGTATTAAAAAAATATTAAGATGTTCTTTTTTGAAGGTGACTATTAAATTTTAGTTAGCTTTATTAATACAACACAACCTGTGTTTGCCTTACTTTAATATATCGGTTTAAAAAAGAAACATAATATAAGTATATCCAATAATTTTAGTGAAAAATTACTATTAGATTAGTTAAGATAAGATGGAAGAAAAAAAAGAGAGTGCTCATTCTAGTCGATGTGTCAATCTTTCTACTTTTGTCAAAAATGACTCGATTTTAATGTTTGTAATTGAAATCTAATTAGGTATATGTAATTAATTCATTTTGACGAAAAATTTAGGTAGCGTGAAATCGCTATTTCCACAAAAAAAAAAAAAAAAAAAAAAAAAAAAAAAAAAAAAAAAAAACGACGTTTTCCACGAAACACCGAACTACTCTTTTCTCGACGCGCGCAAAAATATTCGACGTGCGTTTTACCTACTAATTTGGCACCATCGGAAAAGGATTAAAACTAAAGCCCATCTTACATATTTACCCTATATACATTGATTGATCGAACCTATTCATCAAAAGTATTACGGCTTCTAGAAATTATTGATTTTTAAAAGTTTGGACTTTGGTTAATAGGTCTTTGACGAACTTGATGACAATATTTTTAAGACGGTTATACTTCCAGTTATACCGGAAGTCAGCACTAACTTCCTTATTTTAAATAGAATGGCACCGTTTTTATTGCATATTTCTTAGAAAATAAAGTATCTATTTGGTACTTGGTTAGTAGAATCATAAAGCTTTGTAACAACTCCGTTATTATTTCTCAATTATGTACAGGGTGCTTAAAACAGACCTACTATTTTACGCAACTTCAAACAATCCAAACTATTTTTTTAATACAATGCCCAATATTTTACTTTATGTTAGAACTAGCGACCCGCCCGGCTTCGCACGGTTTACGACATCACATTAGAAACCTCTAAAATTATCAGTGTTTCTCTACTATATTATGCATGTATTATACATATAAACCTTCCTCTTGAATCACTCTATATATTAAAAAAAAACGCATCAAAATCCGTTGCGTTGTTTTAAAGATCTAAGCATACATAGGTAGTAGATAGATAGGGACAGACAGCGGGAAGCAACTTTGTTTTATACTATGTTATGATGATGTAGAATTAAATTCTGCGTCGATCTGTATTCCCTATGTTTAATAATGTTTTAGTTATTTAGCGTCTTTTTTTATATGCTTATAACTCCTAGTAAATAGCTTAATTTTCGCCAATCCTATTGGCAACATTAGACAGTTAGAATAGAAATTGTTTCCACACCGAAAGTTCCAATTGTTCACCACTATACTTTTAAGATGTTTGAAACAGGACGGCAGATACAATATGAGTGTGAAATTATTAGATACATTATCTATTACACAATCTATTATTTAAACGTTCTGTTAATTACTCATTCTCTTTATATCAATCAAACAATTTACCAGAAGTTATAGGATTTTTTTTAAAAAACGGTAAATAACTAAAACACTAATAATTATATGCATAGGGAATGCTAATACATGCAGAATTTAATTCTACATCAAAATGTAAAGTAAAATATGGGATATATTGTATTTACAAAAAACTGAGTTTGGATAGTTTGAAGTTGCTTTAAATGGTAGTTTTGTTTTGAGCACCCTGCACATAATTGAGAAATAATAAAACCATTGTAAAGCTTTAGGGTTCTAATAACCACAGTGAGCACTACAAATTGTTTCAAATGTTATGGCGCGCAAGAACAGAATTTCAACAAATTCGAAATAACTCAAAAACGGTAAAATATTATCTACGATTTAATGAAGTTTCCTTTATGAAAATCTACCTAAAATAATGTATAACAATATCATCTATTGAAATATACAATAAAAAAGACACTTTTCCATTTACAATAAGGAAGTTGATACTCACTTCCGGTTATACCGGAACTGCAGACCACTTGAAAATATTTTCATCAAATTTGTCATATTCTTATTAGCCTAAATGTTCAAAATAGTTTTAGATATGTAGTATGTAAAAAAATAGTTTTAGATAATGACATAAACATGTTTCAGAAAAATGTTTTTCGTTTCCGAACAGTGTGTTAAAAGTTAAAAATTCAAAAAGATATTATTGATAATATTTTTATTATCACTTTATCAAATTTGGCAGGAGGTTTTATTGTCATAAGGGACACTTAATTGTAGAAAAACTAATTAATTTACTTTTGGCGGTAGCGTAGGATGTGGAGTAACACCTTTAGCTCCCCTATATTTTACGCCGCTGTCCAAATTTTGACTATAATTTTGAATTTTTTAACGTATTTTATGTAGATCATGTACTATTGTATTGTATTGAGTGGATGATTTTCGATATATTTGTACTTAAAGGTTGGTACATTTTATTTCAAATTCTTTTTGATTTTTTTAAATTGGGAACTATTTACATTTTTTCATATTAGCATACAACTAATTTGATTTAATTAACTCAACGTATGATGTTTCTTACTCTGTTTTGTTTTTTTTTTTTTTGTTGTATCTAAGAACAACTTTGTTATTATACTGAAAACTTTAAACGCATATATCTCTAAAACGGTCAATTGGAACGATATTTAAGAGGTATACTTTTTCTGTTAAATAGGAATGGAAAAAAAATTGATATTTTCAATAAAAACAGAAATATTCTAAGACGCAAAATCATTTTTACTAACTTACTTTTTTTTATTAAAAAATCATTTTTATGTATTCAAAATGCTGCATAGAGCGCCATATACAATTTACATCAACCTGATTGACAGATTAAAATTCCTCTCCTCAAAAAAAACCCAATCATCAAATTTTTCGAAAAAAATGTTTTTTAAAGAAGTTATTTACGGAAATCGAAAAATAAAATTATAACTTTGTCACCCTGTGTGTTGGTTACTAATAACTTTTGGACTAAGGTAATTTTGGTTAAATCGTAATATTTTTACCCAAAAAATATGTAGTTTCGCTGTGGCCCCTGACCCCTTAATAATGGGACATCCTGCATAGAGGCTGATTAGATTCGCATTGTACATACTGTAATGGTAGCATGGTAAAACGGTAAAAGTTCACAGCAAACATTCATTCAATGTATGAAAATACCGGGTGATCGTGTTTTCTCCAAATTTTATTGTGATCGTAACTTTTGAACCATGTGGTGCAATTAATTGCTAATTAAACTGTATATTGTTGAATGTTAGCAATTTAACGTACGAAATATCTAAAACACCAGGACTGTACTATAAAAATTATCGTTTGTTGTATTCGTTGAGAAATGTTCGTCCACTGTAAGTTTTTTTGTAAATTCGACATATCTAATATGACGGCTCATATTTGGCATAACTGTATTATGATTGGATTTTTCTGTAGTAATATGACAGTTATGTTAATATTTAATTGCTAGTTATTGATTGTTGTTACATTACTATATCCTATCATAGCTTTCCGTCTGATTTCCAAAATTGCAGAACCGTATTTAAAAAATGCTGGTGCGATAAAAATTAATTAACTAAAATTTCAATATCAATAGGCATCAAGTTAACTGTTCATAAATGAAACCCTTGTATCTAAAATATTTGTATCTAACTAAAATTCATTGAAATGCATAAAATCTAATATTATCAAATTAATTCATTAAAAGCTATGATCTGATATTTTCTTAAAATAATATCTGTACTTTCAAAATATGTTCGAAAATAATTCAGATAACATATTAAAAAAATACTAATCAAGACAGTCTCCTTACATAACACATCAACTCGTTCCACATTAAATTTTCACAAATACACATACATACATAACAAACTATTTACACTTTTTCATAAACTTCGCTAAACTGGAATTCAGTTTTTCACGGATTCGGAACTTTCTTTCGTACTAAACGGAACTAAAAAAATATTACATACACCAACTTGACGTTACGGACACTGTATTAACGTTATCGTAACCACTATATCGTAACTTTAGCATTTCCAAAAACAGACAAATTGGGGTTTTTACACTTAGTTATTGTCCCTTCATATTCATGTAAGTTTTAAAGACACAATAAATTGTTCATTCACGTCTAATAAGACATATGGCTGAGAATGAAGTGTCATTTTGATTCAAAATCATAAATGCACAATAATATTTAATCTCTCCAATTAAATTTAAAAAATGCCTCGTAGTTAATAGATGAGACATACTCTTGAAACCTGTGTAGTCACGATAAGTCTTATCACGTCATGGCATATCATAATTCAACAAAACATCCAGATAACGAAATAAAAAAAAGCCTTTCCAAATCATAGTTTAAATTGTATAACGAATTATCTTTGATTTATTACGTTATTCAAAAGATTGCATTACATATTATCCCATTACTTTAGGGGTACCAATAACGCCAGGCTCTGCTAACAATTTAACAGAAGCAAAAAAAAATTTTTTCAATATATATTTCCATATTCGAAAAACAAAACTATAGCAATAAGACGTAAAGATAAGGATGTCCATTTCTTCGACGGGATTACAATGGTAACTTCTAAACCGTGAGATACGAGGTCGATTAGATTAGATGAAATTTTCGAATTTTATGGCTTATGATGGTGGTTTATCTCCAAAGTTTTCAGTATATTTATAAAAAATCTTGATATAAACCAAAAAATTCTATTAACAACTCGCAAACGTCGCAAACAACCGGATCTAGACAAATTCTGAACAAAATCTGAATTGCAGTCTGTTTTTCATTTAAAGTTTATATATTTTCTGTCTCATCAATTAATGCTAAGCGTCGCAACGCTCGACTTTTGTTTTTTCTTATGGTTACTTTCTGTTAATAAAGATAATATTAAGATTAAATTACTGGGAGTTGGAAATCGTCCTATTAGCCACCGCGACCTCTTAAGGTTTATTGTAGCATTTGTAGCACTGGTTTTTAGAGCACCTTATCCAGCTTGGCCCTTTTTACTAAACTCCACGGCATCGATATAGGCATTTTTGTATAGCTGTTAGCTTTTGGCTTTTACTTCCCTGTAACTTAAAACCTCAGTCTTGTCACAAAATATAATATGTGAACTAAGGTTTCCTCTTCTTCCATGCAGAATCCCCTCTGCCAGACCAATTCTGTCCCCATACAATCCAGTAGGCAGAGATTTTTATGTGTTCTTGAAAGATATAGGGCTAGTTTTGACGGTTCCCTACGTATTTTTCTGCGTAGAACACAATGCGCAGGGTCCGTCGAGCATTAACCGTCCGCTAATTTTTTTAATTAACAATTTGTGAAAGAAAAGTCTTTTTTCACATTTCCGCTTATATCTCCGTTCCTTGGCATATTTTATATTGCATATGCCTATAAGAAGTTGTGACCTATTAAATTTCAAAAAATTTAAGCTCAACCCGAAGTCTCCAAGCTATTGTTAACTTAACAAATGACTGCTGAAGTTGAAAAAGTGCTTTTATTTCACTATTTTTTTACTTCGAAAGTAGGGCGATTATGATAATGAAACTTGGAAGGACTGCTATTTGTAGTATGAAGTTATATAAAAAAAAAATCAGCTCGATCTGTTAATAACTTTTCGAATAATTAACGATCGAATTTTTTTACGCCTTAATCACGCCATTTCTTTGTTTATTGTACGATATTGAACGGGTTGGGCTAGAATATCATTAATCTCTTTAAGTTTGCGAGACTTTTTGAGATTTTGAAAAATGTAAGATTAATTTAAAAATATTAAATTACTAATCTCTTTAATTTGCAGGCTTTTTAGATTTTGAAAAATAAACGTTATGTTTTATAACGTTTTCTAGCGCAACTACCTTTTTTGACGCAACGTATGTGTGGAATAGCCAAATGGAAAAAATTCAGTAGCTCCATTATTATGCATTTTTTTAGACAATCCTGAGACACATCAATTTCTAATTCCAAAATGACATCTTGCGACGTAACAATGTCATCCCTAAATTCAACCCCCTTCAGGACAGCTACAACCCCTAAATTTTCAAATTGGAAGTAGGGGCTTGTGATACTTCATTTGAAAGGTATTTTCATTCTCTATTCAAAACTGCTATGGTTTTAAATTGTATTGCTGAAATTAACAAGAAAAAAAGATAAGTTTCTCCGGCGTAGGAAATTCGTTACATTAAAATAAAATACAAATCATTATCAATGCAGCAAATGTTCAAAATGCATGCCTCCAGCATGGCTTCAAGACGCGTATTTAAACAAATAATGGAAGTCAAGATATTATAATCACAATTCCGACAATTTCGAAGCGGCAACGCTAAAATAATATATGTATGTATACGTCGCTTCAAAAAAGGTAGTCGCGTAGAAAACGTTATAAAACTGGCCCAAATTAAAAAACTGGCAAACTTGAAGGGATTTATGATTTTTCTAGCCCAACCCGGTCAATATCGTAAAATAAACAAAAAAATGAGGTCATTGTCAATTAAGGCAAAAAAAAAATGCGATCGTTAATTACTCGAAAAGTTATGAACTTGATCGAGCTGTTTTTGTAACTTCATACTACAAACAGCAGTCCCTCCAAGAAATTTCATGATCATATTCGCCCTACTTTCGAAGTAAAAAAAATTGTGAAGAAAAAGCACTTTTTCAACTTCGGCAGTCATTTGCAAGTTAACAATAGCACTTGGAGACTTCGGGTTGGGCTTAAAATTTTGAAAATTCAATAGGCTACAACTTCTTATATGTATATGCTATATGCTATCTAAAATATGCAAAGGAACGGCGATATAAGCGGAAATGTGAAAAAAATACTTTTTTTTTTCACAAATTGTTAATTTAATAAAAATTGGAGGACGGTTTTAGCTCTACGGACCCGCGCATTGTGTTCCACGCAAAAAATACATACAAAACCGTCAAAACTAGCCCTATATCTTTCAAGAACAGTTTTTGTTGATTTTAGCCCCTGCCTACTGGACTAATAAGCAAAACTGCAGTATCTAACAAAACAAGAATGTCAAAAAAATGGAGACTTACTTTCTCATAATATTTGAGCAACCTGGTATGTTTTAGAAATTACCATTCCGGCTTACACAATAGTTTTGATCATTAATAGAATCATAAGGGTTGGCCAATCGTGCCGCAGTACAGCGGCATGCGAATCGTTGACCATCTGGCATTATTATTAGTGTGTTCGAGGTGTTTATGTTGTCGGTGTCGGTATTACATTAATAATAAAATGTTACACGTGTAAACGCCTAAAAAAACATTTGCTGAAAAAGTGAATAAATTCATCGATGATTTAGAAGATTTATTTTCTGATGGCGCGACCGCCTGTAAGGAAAAATACTGTGTAGGGACAAACGCGATTGTAGCCGTCACATAAATAGTATGAAACATAAAAATAAAAAAGATACTCGATAAACAACCATTTTGTGAGTTGTGGAACAGACACCTTCCAGAGATGTCGTCACCAAGACGCACAACGTTCCATAACTATCTACCAACGGTACGCGAAGGAAAATAGTTTGTTTTGAAAGTAGTAGGACTCATTAAAAAAAATTATTCATGGGAATAATACAAACGATTAGAATTTTTCAAAGTAGCACCCTACACACTGCTGCCAACGAGTTTTCCAGTTTTCGTACGTCTCCAGGAACGCCTGTACCGGAATGCTGTTTAGCTCCCTCGTCACGGTCTGTTGAACCGCATCTACCCTTGAGCGTCGATTTTAATCTCGGGAATAGAAAAGTCGGAGCTGTAGGGGAGATAAGGCAGCGTTGCCACATTGTGCTGGGCAAGATACTCCACTACGCGGAACGCTGTGTGGCTCGTCGCGTTGTCATGGTGGAGCCGCCAATTGTTGGCGATGGCTGGGCGGACACGAACAATGCGTTTTCGCAGTATTGTGAGGACTTCCACGTAAAAAACTGCATTAACGGTTTGTCCGGGTGGTACGAACTCTTCGTGGATGGCTCCACGTCGATCCAAAAAGCAAATGAGCATGGACTTTTGCTTGGATTTGCTCATTCGTGCTTTCTTGGGGCGTGGGGAAGAAGGGGTGTGCCATTCTGAGCTCTGCCGCTTGCTCTCCGGGTCGTATTCAAACACCCATGTCTCGTCACCGGTCACTACATTGTCCAAAAAAGTCGGGGTCCTCATTCACATGATGAAGAAGATCCTGGCAGATCGCTTTCCGGTTGGTCTTTTGCTCCTCTGACAACTCGCGGCACAAACTTCGCGCACACTTTCCTCATGGCTAAGTTTTCTGTCACGATCTCAAAAACTTGGGTTTGTGGAATGCTCATTCAGCAATCATTCTGATACTCATCATACGGTCACTGTTCAGTAAATTTTTCACTCCTGACACATTTTCGTTGGTCTTGCTGGTCGAAGGGCGTCCGGAGCGGTAGTCGTCTTCCACTCTTTCCCTACCTTCTCAGAACAGCTTATGCCACTCAAAAACACCCGATCGACCCATGTCAGCATCACCGTAGGCCTCCTTAATCATGTCGTGAGTTTTTTTTGCCCGTTTTACCAAGCTTAACACAAATGACAGCTCCAGAAAAGTAAGATTCGCCGTAACGAGGGTTTCGAGGGGTTCACAGTACAAGCGACCTGCTCTCTTCAACGGCCGAGATCTGTAGACTGCCGATTTTTCCCAGCGTTCCCAATATCCCCCTCCACCGATCCTGCGCACGCAGACCGCCTCCCGTCTGCCCGTTCGTTCAGGAAAAACCAGTCCTACTACTTTCAGAACAGATTGTATACTGTTAAAAATATAGGGTTGTGGTTATGTATTGACGAGATTTCCAGCAAATAAAAGCTGTTATTTTACAATTCAATCCTGCCGAAGCTGCAGTTATTAAGGAGAGCTAGACCAAATCTCAGGTGTCCTTTGAAACGGCTTTAAAAACTATTCATAATAACTATAAAGGTTTGTATGATGCCATACAAAGATTACAGAACAGTGCATTGTCGTTAGCGGAGTCACTACAAATAATGAATGAAGTAAATTCGTTGCTACAGACTGCCAGTTAAAAATAAGTTCAAAAATGTATTAGAGAAAGACACCGGTTATAAAGTGTGATATGTTTTGCTTTTGTTACTATATTATTAGTTATACGTATATTATAACTTCTTAGTTATATATATATTATTACGCGTACGCCTATGTCCCGCGGCACATTTTGGTAAACTCTAATCATAAGAAAATTTGGCCAGAAATCGCGAATCATAAAAATACTCGAAAAACAAGAAGCTGCACTTTTGCTTTGGAAGAGGAGTAATGTTTGTTGGTATATTACAAATGCATAATATATGTAAGTAACTAATACGTCGAGGAAGAAAATAATATTTTAAACAGACTAACGCAAAAAATGACGTTTGTTGGTATATTACAAATGCATATACTTATGTACATATACAGTGTGGACCAGCCAAATGGAATAAATTCAGTAGCTCCATTATTATACATTTTTTTTTAGAAAATTCTAAGGCACGTCAATTTCTAATTCTAAAATGACATCTTGCGACGTAAAAATGTCATCCCTAAATTCAACCCTCTTCAGGTGACAGCTACAACCCCTAAATTTTCAAAGTGGAAGTAGGGGCTTATGATACTTCATTTGAAAGGTCCTTTCATTCTCTATTCAAAACTGTTATGGTTTTAAATTGTATTTCAGAAATTAACAAGAAAAAACTATAAGTTTCTCCAGTGTAGGAAATTCGTTACATTAAAATAAAACTTTTATAAGTGACACTATTTGTCAATTTTAGGTTCTGAAATGTTAATCATACAAAAAATAAATGTCTGTAATTGCCGACATTCCCTACTATACGATAAAAACTTACTAATAAATACATACAATGTTTTGCTTGACAATCGAACGACAAAAACGAGCAAGCAGAAAAAAAACAAACCTGAAATTTAAGAAGTTGGCCATTATCAGCTTTAGTGAAATTACCTACAAGCGTGCTTGTCATTGTAACAGTAGTTAACAGTTATCAGTGTTAAACTTTTTGCTTTAGTTTTCGTGTTGCAATTCAGAGAGATGGTTTACCTAACAGAAATGTATAAGATAACGATTCTGCAGATGATTGGCTAGACAGACCACGAACGCGGGCCGAAGTTGTTCGCCTATTTCAAGAAAAATATCCGGAGTTACTTAATATTACGGAGTTTACCGTAAGTAAATTAGAGAAGCAGTTTCGGGAACGTGGGCATGTACGGAAGTTAAAGAAAAATCCTCCCATAAATTCAGTGATGATCAGAAATTGGATGTAATGCTTATGCTTGAAGAAAATCCACATACGTCGAGCCGTCAAACAGCTTCAGCATTAAATATTAGCCATTCCTCGATTCTCCGCGTATTGACAGAAAATCAGATGCACCCATATAAACTGCTACCAACTAATGAGCTCGCGGAAGATGATTTTGATAGACGAATTCTCTTTTGTGAACAAATGATGACAATACTTTACAAATATAAAATGTTTTATTTTCGGATGAATCTACATTTACACTTCACGGCCATGTTAATCGCCAAAACTGTCGTTACTGGTCAAGAGAGAATCCTCACTGTATGAGGGAATTACACACGCAAAACCCTGAGAAAGTTAATGTTTGGGCGGGAACAGGGGGGGGGGGGGAAATTTCTGGTCGCCACATCAAAAAAAACGACGGGGGGCCCCCCCCCCTTTTGTGGGGGGGAAAAAAAACCCCCCCCAAAAAAAAAAAAAAAAAAAAAAAAAAACCGCAAAGGGGGGGAAAAAAAAAAACAAAAAAAAGGGGGAACCCCCGGGGGGTGGGGGTTTTTTTGGGGTTTTTTGTCGATAAAATTTTTTTTTTTTTTTGGAAAAAAAAAAAAAGGGGGGGGTGGGGCGGGGAAAAAAAATTTTTTTTTAAAAAAAAAAGGGGCCTTTTTTTTTGGGGAAAAAAAAAATACCCCAAAAATTAAAAAAAAAAAAACCCCAACCCCCCCCCCCAAACCCCCCTTTTCTCACCCCCAAAAACCCCCCCCTATTCCCCTCCCCCCCCCCAAAAAAACCACCCCCCCCCCCCCCCCCCCCCCCCCCGCGGCCCCCCCCCCCCCCCCCCCTTTTTTTCCCTTTTTTCTCTCTTTTCTCCCTCCCCTCTTTTTTTTTTTTTGTGCCCCCCCCCCCCTTTTTTTTTTCCCCCCCCCCCCCCCCCCCCCCCCCCCCCTCTTTTTTCCTCCCCCGTTATTTTAATATTATAAAAAAACATGGGCAGGAATAATTGGAGAAAATATTATTGATCCCTTCTTAATTGACGGTAATTTGAATGGAGAAACTTATTTAGCGCTGCTCCAAAATAATGTTGTACGGACGATGGGAAACTTGTATCCAGACTGAAGGAAACCCACAACTTCTAGGTAAAGCAATATGGTTCCAGCAAGATGGTGCACCAGTACATTACGAAGTCAATGTCCGGCAATATATCCACACAATCTTTCCAAATCACTGGATAGGGAGACGTGGTTCAGTAGAATGTCCTGCACGATCACCTGATCTCACGCCGTTATACTTCTTCCTATGGGGTTATGTAAAAAGTATGGTCTACAAAACCAAACCCGACGATTTAGCTGACTTAAGAAGAAGAATAACACTTGCAATTAGGTCGATTACCCCGCAGATGTTAACTAACGTCAGAAGACATTTCTATTTACGTCTAGGATGCTGCCAAGATGCTGGAGGCATGCATTTTGAACATCTGCTGCATTAATAATGATTTGTTTTTTATTTTAATGTAACGAATTTCCTACGATGGAGAAACTTTTTTTCTTGTTAATTTCGGCAATAAAATTTAAAACCATAGCAGTTTTGAATAAAGAATGAAAAGAACTTTCAAATGAAGTATCACAAGCCCCTACTTCCAATTTGAAAATTTAGGGGCTGTCATCTGAAGGGGATGAATTTAGGGAAGACATTTTTACGTCGCAAGATGTCATTTTAAAATTAGAAATTGACATGTCCTAGAATATTCTAAAAAAATGCATAATAGTGGATTTGGAAAGATTGTCCACCATTCCAGTCACTGATGAGTAGTTCGGAAATGTGTGTTACAACGCAGGGCTCGGCACTATAGGTCTCTATGATAATGAAAGTATAAACAATGTTTTTTAAGCACCTTTTAAATTATATACGCATTTTTTTCCTGCATACGTACGTCACTGACTGATCGTGCCAAGACGCCAGGACTCGCGTACGCGTAGTAGTACGCCATGCCGATGCGGGAGGGCAGGATATTCTAACGCAGTTTAACACACATTCCGAACCCTACTGATGAGCCTTCTTTAGCTAGTTTATCAGCCTTTTACTTCCTTTATCCTTGAATCCACCTACGCATCACTGCTCGATTTAGGGATTTCACCCCTAGTAATGACAAAAGTAACAGTAAAAATAAAAAAGGACGATATTATTTATTCAATAAAGCACTAAAATTTTACATGATTTTTCGAACATTATGGTTCATGAAGCTGATGTACATACATATATACATTAAGGCAAAAATCAAAAGTATCGATCGATAAATCGAAACAAAAACTCCGTAGGTACTCATATCTTTATAGACCTAAAATATGAAAGTTCATGATCCCAAATTGACATTTAATATGCCTATATTCAATAAAAAAAATGAAAAGAAACTGCAAATAAGAACACCCACGAGTGCTATCCCCTTTTGCACAATCTCCTTAATCCCGACCGCGTGTACGCACCAATATCATAGGTCGCTAGACTAAAGCTCCTCTCACATTATATGTATTTATTCGTGCTCGAATGGCCACAGACAGCATGGTGCACCAGAAAACTGTGCTAACACATTGCAACGTGAAACGAAATAACTTTTATGTATAATTCATGTATAATTTCCTTTTTTTTTTTGCTTCAATATCCAATTTATTACACCGTTAGAATGGGGGAGGGGCATGTCTTAAGACAAAACAAAAACTATTGTGACATATAGTTTTACAGATTATTGGATTAAAGAATTTAGTTAGGTTTTAACTTTATGTGAAAATTGTTTGTGTAGGTCTATCTGCTTGTCTATTGTCTGTTGATTTGTCCAGCTCTCTACCTATTTATTAACCCCTTAACGCACGTTTGTTTTTTTCGGAAAAAACGGTAAAACAAGTCATTTTATTGCTGATAATAAATATGTAAATATATGTGAATCCAAAAACATATTTTTGGTAGTCAAAATAGTCTAAATATAGTCAAAATGAAGGAGGAGGTGGATTGGCCTGATGTACGCTAAATTTACACCAACTTCTTACAGAGCGAACATCCCTTCCATCTGATGAACTCACATCCGATTCTATAGCACTATCGCTAATGTCAATCTCGTCTGAACCGCTTTAAGATAACTCTGCGTATTCAAAATCATCGGTATTCTCAGGCATTTTGATTTACGGTGTTTTTCAAAATTACTAATATTTTGAATAACTCCAAAAACTTAGTTCAAATCTAATTAAACACACAAACTAAAAAATCGTAAAACGCCAAGCCTAAACACATCCGCAACGACAATCAGGTTGTAGACTAAACCTTGCACGCTGCAGTGGTTAGGTTTTAGGGTAAACATATGGCGATGAGTCATAAAGAAACATGACAACAAGCCGCCACTCAAGTGTCGGCTCGCTTCTCATAAATTTGTAGCATTGCCCGAGTCCTGTTCGTTGGTGAATCATAAAGTAAACTAAATATTGTGTCTACCCGAGTCCCTCTCGGGCATGCACAATTTTGGCAGTAACGATTGACCCCTTAACGCTCGGGCATGTGCGTTAAGGGTTTAATCTTTATTGAATTAAAAAAAAACTGGATATTGAAGTACTGATTCATGAAGCAAGTTACTTCAAAATATGTAAACAAATTAGTATGAGACAAAAGGAGATTTTATGTCCTATTAAATATTTATTAATGTTTTGTAATTTAACTGTGAAACTGTAACATAAATTTAAAAAAAACAAAGACAAAAGAATGTCAGATATTTTACTTAATACACTCGTAAGAGAGATAGCAATCGATTCACTTAAATTCTTAAAGAGGAATTATTAAAATTCTTAAGTGTAAGCACCAAACTGATAACAATCGTTGAAATAGAGTATTTGTGACATACCTTCAGTTTGACGAAATTTACGTTGTAACATGCGAAAGTGCTGTAATATGCGTCGGTAACAAAAAATAAAATATATTAAAAATTAGAAAAATTTTTCATTCAAATTTTATTATAAAATAAAAATAAATAATAATTTATTAAATATTTATTATAAATTATTTAAAAAAATAAAAATAATTTTCCAAATAATTCCCAAAAATAAAAATAAAAAAGTACCTAATTATAAAATTTTCCAAGGAAAAATAGAAAAATATATTCCTAAATCAACCCCCAAAAATTAAATTAATAGCCTATTTAGAAATTTTTTAAACAATAAGAAAATACATTTTTTCCAACACACCCTAATTCGCCCTTCAAAATAAAAGAAAATCAAATTGGCTCAAAACATCGGAAGTGAAATAATTTTATGTGGAAGGAAATTAAATTGAATTATAAGGGAAATTTTTTTCATTTTTTTCCATTACATTTAATCATTCCATATAGGATATTTTTAAAACAACATAGGTTATTTCCGAGAATTGCTAGAACTGATTTTTTGGTCGCAATTTCAATTTATATTCTTTAGGATCAATTTCACCTATGCTCATAGGTTATAGTTTTAGTTTGATTAAGTTTAATTGAATTTGATAAGTTTATCTCTAGGCATTCAAGTTGGAGGTTTATTTTTAGTTTATCTATATTTGGCTTTATTTTTATAAATTCCGGTTTCAGCGGAAAATTTTCCTAAAGATAAGTAGTTTTTGAGCCCAGTTTGCATTTTTTAATTTTTGGGGGGAATTGAGGTGTGTGGGAGGGAACCCATACCAAAAATTTTTTTTTTTTCATTTTCGGCTTCAGCGGAAAATTTTACTAAAAATAGGTAGGTTTTGAGCCCCGTTTGCATTTTTTAATTTTTGGGGGGAATTGAGGTGTGTGGGGGGAACCCACGCGATAATTTTTTTTTTCATTTGAGGCTTCAGCTTTAGGCTTTCAGAAAATTTTACTAAGGAATAGTAGGGTCAGGTCTCTATAACAAACAAAATATTTTTTTGTAAACCTGTGTCATTGATGGAAAAAACGATTCTCATTATTTCCACGAAATCATACGGCATGCATCATTTAGTGGAAACAAGGAGAGCTATTTTTTCCGTCAATGATTAAAATAATAGTCAAACATGGTGGTGGGTCGATTATTGTATGTTATTGTATGAGGATGTGTCGGGGCATTTGGAGTTGGAAATTTAATCCTAATAGATGGAATACAGAGAGGACCCTTCGAACCAGTAACTCTTCAATGCCATACTACCATAAATCCGAAGCAATGCACTTTTAAATTTCCTGAAGTAGATCTATCATATGCTCATCTCAAACACCCTGGTATGACTTCCCCATATCTTTGAGGTCTTGATGGAAACCAGTGGCGACCGGTGGAATTTGGCGTGCTCGTATTTCCGTAATGAGGCATGGGACCCACACCATATTGTAGAGGGTGGTTACTAGACCTAAGCAGAAGGATGTAATGGCAAAAAATCTTCAGGGAAAATTTGCACTTTTTTTTCTAAAAATAGCTGCTTCCGGGCAGATCTTGGAAACGGTTTGCAAAATATTTGCGAAATATTTTTTTTCATAATCACCGAGTAAATATAATTTTTTTTATAGTTGTGATTTTTGCAAAATTCTTATTTTCCTTAAAGATACAACTATTGTAAAATCTCAGACGAAATGTGATGAAATAAAAATTCAAACTTCCATAACTTTTACAGATCTCAAAATTTCGAGAAAATCACAAGTATAAAAAAAATTTATTCACTCGGTGATTATGAAAAAAAATATTTCGCAAATATTTTGCAAGCCGTTTCCAAGATCTGTCCGAAGGCAGCCATTTTTGGAAAAATAATTTCGGAAGTTTTCCCTGAAGATTTTTTTGCCATTGTAGCCTTCTACTTAAGTCTATTAACCACCCCCTAAATTATGATATGGGTCCCATGCCCCCCTAAGAAAATACGAGCATGTCAAATTCCACCGACCGCACAGTGGGGGCCGATTCTCGAAAAGCTGGCCAAAAGTCGAAAAATGAAGTTTTAATTTATGGAATTTGAAGTACATAGATGTATAGAGTAATGTTCAAAGAATATGTAACGGCCCTTTATAAGGGCTAATTAAGTATCCATGGCAGGTATAAGCCAGTACAAAAAGGACCTTCGCACGAGTAACAGCTCGAGCGTCCGAGCTCTTGTCCAAGCGTCTCATATTCAAAAATTCGTAGAAAATCGTAAAGTTGATCTTTTTTTAATTCTACAAAATGGATGTTTTAAATCGAAAAATGTAGTTCATTATTGTTTTTGTCAAAAAGTATAACAAATAAATATAGATTAACAGTAACGCAATGTTTGAAGTGTTTGATAATGAAAATTTGTGTGCAATCGTTTCAGAAAAATAGAGAAAAGATAAAAGTCCCACGGATTTCCGCAGTGAAACAAATTTTAAATTAGTTTATATTATGTAAAAAAAATTGTAAAAATCAGCTGCTAATAGCTGCTACTTTGTTTTTAATGTAGTTAATGTACGTAATGTTCTTAATTTATTTGTCACGAAGTTTTTTCATAAAAAATTCATAAAATTATGGATTTTAGAAATATTGTATTCGTCATTTTACATCTGCCATTCATTTTGTTTCCAGATATAAAGAAGCTTTTATATTTTTTTTTTTTTTTGAAGAAACCAATGACTGAAAACGTATGTGAAAATTATACATAAAATCAATAAAAATACGATTTATAGATATGCTTTTTAGTATTTTATAGCCGCCATTTTGTTTTTGTTTTTTAATTTCGTTAAAATTGAAATTCGTTATCAGCGACCCCAAAAACCCCCATATACCAAGTTTCAAGTAAATATGTATCTTAGTTTTTCGACTTTTTGGCCAGCTTTTCGGGAATCCGGCTTTTAAGTTCAGTCCATAGATGAAAACGTATATGATTTGGACTAGAAAATAGTTGCACTTTTTTTTTAATAACATAGTGAAAAAAGAGTTTTTTCAGTTTTTTGCTTATAGAAGAAAAGCCATTGAAGCAATCACATCGCATCCAACAGGAAAGTTGTAGATAATTCAAAACCCATTGAAATGAAAAAAAAATTGTGAAAAAAAAAAGGGAAATTTGCTGGTCGCTGCTGCCACTGCCCCTCGCTCCCCCGCCACCCCTACCTCGCTCGGCTCTCAGCGCACTGCCGAATATTTTGCGCGGTGTTCAGAGGCGTTTTACACCAATTTAATGGCATTTAAATGAAACAAAGTAAATGGACGAATTATAGTTTACACTCTGTAATTTTTGAATCCGTCGAGAAAATGTTATTGAAGCTATCGCTCGACGTGTTATGAAATATTCAAAATACGATGTAAAAAACTTTGTTCATATTATGCAAAAACTCACCGAAAAATGCATTGCGCACACATTCTTCGTGATATTCCCCACATTTTTCCCAAAGATTCCTAAGCAAAATACGAGAATTATTAAAAAAATTTTTCAGGTTTTCGATTTCTCACTTGCACCGATTGACATGATTTTTTTTTCATTTCAAAGGTTTTTGAATTCTCTACAACTTTCCTGTTGGATGCCATGTAATTGCTTTTAGCAATTACATGGCATCCAACTTTTCTTCTATAGCTTTTCTTTTATAAGCAAAAAACTGAAACAACTATTTTTTTTTCACTAATTTGTTATTAAAAAAAAAAAAAAGTACAACTATTTTCTAGTCCAAATCATATACGTTTTCATCTAAGGACTGAACTTAAAAGTATCCCGTAGTCGGATTTCAGGTATCAATCGTGTCATGTCAAAAAGCTCTATTGACTGGCCTACTGATGGAAATGCTCACCTTGTTCTTCGCTGAAGTCACTTCTTCATATCAATGTGTGAGTCTATTATAGGTTGACTACTATAGGTTGACTACTATGAGATACTTCGAATCAATATAAAAGAATCCACAGAGAAGTAGATCATTTGAGACGAAGAAAACGCGAAACCATCTGAATAGAATTGTGTACTTTTAAATTTAATTTCCCGCTTGTTTATTAGTTTTATGGATAATAAAAAAAAAACTAGAAAATGTCCATATATTTGTACCTGATCTCTTTTTAATTTTCGTATGTTTTTTCCTGGCGTAGGTGTCTCTGCTATGCAGATATCTCCCAGAAGAAGCACTCCACGTGGTCCAGGATGGGTGGCTCTAAGTGGATCTAAATACTTTATGAAATTAAAAAGGGCAGTGCTTGGGGTTTATAGGAGTATGACATTAAAAGGTTACGGATTCGAAGCGTTATGGATTCATGGAGTTAACCCATAAGCATATAGTCTTAGTCACAATCACAAATCACAAGTATAGGTGATCTGATACAGAAAATCCACGTTTCTCCGAGTTTCGTGGTTATATAATAATTAAGAAAAAAATTATAGGTGATAGAGCAAATCTAATATTTTCGATATTCTAATATCGTTTTCAACGATCCCGAAAACATTTAAATCCGAGACCTGGTTTAGTCTTCGGTACATGAAAAAAAATATTTTTGTGGTCCCGTGTAGTTAATATTTGTGCCTTCTTGCTTTATTATAATTGTTATGTTTCCGTTCCTAGTGTATAGAAATCTGTTCTTTAATAAATCGTATTTAGTTCCATTGGATAACATTTCCTATTCCAAGTGACATTGTTCCTATTTATAAAATATATTGCGTCAACTTAATTTCCGCCCCCACTGTATGATTTTAAGTGCTTTTTTGAGGGTTGGGCACAACAGAAGGATGTGAACTTTAAGTATTTTGTGATCGGATGGGGTTAAACTAGGGGCTATGGTGGCTTAGTCTAGCAAACAGCAACTTATTTTCCGTGTGACTATGTTATTTATAAAATGAATTTGTTGTCTTACGGGATGTATGTAGTTAAACCATTTCCTTTTCTTGTCTTCATTGATTGCTAAGATAGTTTCACCACATTGTTACTAATTTTAACGACTTTAGCAGTCAATTTATTAAAAAAAAAAACTAGGCGATTTGCTTTGCATTTTCGATTATTTGCGATTGCGCAGTGTGCGTTTCGCCGTAAAAATAAGAATAAAGTTTAAAGTTAACCATCGTTCAAGGTCATCCTTATTTTTAAAATTATTACTAAAAATTATATTTACTGCATGAACTGGGTCATTATAAAACGAAGGTTTAACTTTTATTCTTATTACTCTTCTTATTCTTATTACTAAAAATATCTGCATGAACCCACCATAAGATGTGCAAAATCCTGTTATCGTGTGACCTTACTGATTCGAATTATACTGTGGTTGCACGGTACTGTCCTTCTATAAATTGCTTCGAGGTAGCTAAATCTGCTCCATAAACAAAAGGGGATATTTTTTTAAACAAGAGCCCCTTGCACTTTTTGATCGATTTTGATCAACTTTGAATTGATTGAGCTTGACAGGATCCGCTTTTCAAAAGAAAATGTACGCGCTTCTTTATTTCACAAAACTAGACATTTTTCAAAATATTTGATGTGATACTTATTGTTTCTCAAAACATCGCATTTTATAATATTATGAGGACAGATATCGTGCGGTCAGATCACGTACTGCCTTGTAAACAATATTAGTGGTTATAGATTATAACAACCTATCGACTCCGACTGAATAAAAATAGAAGCATATTTTAATTGGACTAATCCACCTGCTATAATAATCGTCTGGCTCAAAAAACTCAAATTTTATAATGAATCATCATATTTTTTAACAGTCTGTTTCTTCAGAAGAGTAGATGTTCATCAAACAATTAGGTAATAAGCATTTAAAACGTTGGAAATTACATTTTTCCACCACTGAAATATAAGAATCATGAATACTGCAACAAAATTACTTTCTTGTTGGTTTTGAGATGTATCTCTTCCATTAGACACATCATGGATGATTATCCTTCATTCTTGATTTGAAGGAAACCTCACAAAAAATAAGTGTATCTACTTTGTATTCTTATTAACCCTAAGGCGGCCGGAAAAGCCCCAATTGAGGCTTTGAGTTTTTTTTGTCAATAAGGTATTTTTCGTGTACATATCTCACTATATTCTATGTTATTAATGACATATAAAGGAAATAGTTTTCCTTTATAGTAAAGTAGGTGAGGCGTCTCTATGGCCAGACAGGTGTCACTAGAGCCTGACAGACTCCAGCAACCCGTATCGCCAGTCACGTGAGCCAGGTGCCTGTCACCCAGAAGCTCTGGCCTTCCAACCCCCACCCCCACTGATCTACCGGTACTAGAATCTATGAGCCTCGAGTTGCTACCTCGCGATTGAGCTAGCTGAATCAGATGCCAGACCCCTACATCCTCCAATCTATCGGTACTAGGATCTTCAAGCCTCGAGCTGTCACCTCGCGGGTTGACCTAGTTGAATCAGGTACCACACCCCCTGCCCCTTATAACATTTCCTTCATGAAGTAGGTTATTCTTCTACAGGCAAACAACATTATAAAACTAAAGAAGACATCACGAAACCATCTTGCATAATCGATTACAATAAAAGTATGGGTGGTGTAGATAACATCGATAAGCAATTTTCCTTGGCTGATAGTGCAAGAAAGACCATGAAATGGTATCGTAAATTATTCTTCCACTTGGTAGACTTATCACTGAATAATTCTCATTCATTATATGAAATGAAAGTTAAAAAAATAAGCTTTCCTGAGTTCCGTCGTGAAATAATAAGATCTATTCTAAAGCTTGATCCTAATATTTTGTGCAAAGTAGCCCCTAGCCGTTCTCGTCTGATCGGAAAACCCTTTCCCAAAATACTGAAGAAAGAAAACAGTGTGCGTTCTGTGCGTTATCTAAAACGAGATTCAGAACTCGTTACATGTGCCTTATATGTGATAAGCTACTATGCATTGATCCATGTTTTGAATATTATCATATACAATGGAGACTTTACCATAGATTGGAGAAATTTATAAAGAATTATATAAAATAGAAATCTATCGAGAGAACGAAGCATTTTCAAGAAAAATGTTTTTTACAAGTTACGTTTTTTTTCATCTAGAATACGAATATGCAATAAAAAACATGGGTTTCCAAAAATTAAAATTAATCAGTGTTGACCTTCATTTGACCTTGAAAATTGATTTCAAGGTTGAAAATTATAAGTTTTTGACAAAAAGTAATAATTAAACCGATTTAAAACACTCAAATATCTAGTGAAGTATTAAACAAAAGAATCATTGAAATTTTTGTTGCCTGCCGGAAAAGCCCCAATTGGGGCTTTGAAAAATTTCGACGTAGTACGCCATCTATATGATAAATTTATGAGGGAAAAAAACGACCCATATTTTTATGAAAAAGTTCCGGCAGCCTAAGGGTTAAGCCAGGCCTCTCCAACTCTGGTGCTATTGCCGCTCCGGCCGAGCGCCGGCCAAGCACTGGGAATTACACTCGAACCCCTCTTATTTCACCTTCGCTTAATTCACATCCTCTGTTATTTCACCACGTTTCCCCCTATTAGGTCGCGAAACCGTCCCGGTTAAGTCGCCGCCTGTAAAAGTTTTAGAACTGCATTTGGAAATTGGATTCTCGCATGAATATGTACAATTTTTATTGAAAAAAAATGATTGTGTAATACATTTATTGATTTAAAATAGGTTAGGTGTCTTTTAAAAAATATTTAATCTTTAAAATATTCATTCAAGTGGAAAATTGACCTTTGTCACGCACGACTGGGTATACTTACATTGATTTTTTGTTCAGTTGACATCACTTCTCAATGATTGGCTATTGCAGTGTTTCTCTTCTAATTTGTATTTTCAGTTAATCTACATATAACTAAAATAAGGAAATCATCCGACTTCATGAGAGGTAGTTTGTGCTTTCGAGGTTTTCATTTCGGATTTGGCGAGTTAAGGGTTCAGTTACCCAAGTCAAATTGAAATGAAATGTTGGGTAAAAAAACACAGCACATATATAGGGAATTCCTCACGCTACAAGTAAGGTTTTACATTTGTCAACATCAAGAAACCAAATATGTATGTAGTACATGCTACAGTATGTATGTATGTCACTCGACGCTATCTTATTTCACCTTTGCTAAATTTACATCCTCTGTCTCATTCTCGGACCAAATTTCTCCTGTATTAGGTCTCGAAACCGTACGTTCAGTCCGAGACGCCATGTAAAAGTTTTAGAACTACGTTTGGAAATTGGTACTCGACGTCCAATATGTACAATTTTTATTGAACTAAACAATAATTGTGTAACCTACAATTATGGATTTCCCCGAAAATAGTTAGTAGTTCATTGAAAAAAATTTAATCTTTCAAATAATTCATTTCAAGTGGAAAATTGAACTTGGTCATACTACCAATACTTACAATTGATTTTCGTTCAGTTGCCTCATTTCTCGAAATAAGCATATATCGCTGTTGTAAAGAATAAATATTTATTTTTGCCGGTTAAAACACAAAAAAGTTGAGATTTAATCGCGACTATATAAGAGGCTAAATTTGAGGCGCTACTTAAGCGAGGTAATGGTGCACGGATTTGGCGACTTAACAGGGCTTCGATGTAAATGACGGAGCACTTTCCAAAAGTGGCCTTCTCCACTTTGGTAACATGTTCAGCAACCTAAGAAAAACCGTGTACAAGTTTCTAGTTATTTCTTTAATCTATACAAAAGTTATCCTGTTCATTCCGCAAATAGAGGTAACGTCATTTGGTTTGTGCACAGACGCGAATTTTAAATCTGAAACTGTATATATAACGCGGCAAAGCGACTAATTGCAGGACAAAAAAGTTTTGGAATGTTCTATTGGATAAGACTCTTATTTCAAATTCGATAAATTCAGAACACTCTGTTGATTACAAAAAAGTATTCACTCTATTTAGTATAAAAACCATCCCGTAAGTGGCGTTGTAAAAGTTTTAGAACTACTTGAAATTGGATTCTGGAATAACAATATGAAAATATTGTGTAATATTAATTGATTAAATAGGAGGTGTCCTCAGTCGCATTCAAGTGAAAATTGACCTTTGTCACGCACGACTGGGTATTCTCTAAATTTTCTACATAAAGTTCGTCATATCTTATCACAAGTTTTTGAAGAACGTACAATCATTATTCTTCTTCCAATCTTGACCAAACTATACAGTTAGCAGTGTCTTATGTTTGCAAGTTTGAGTGGCATAATTAGCGCACCTTTTGCTACAAGTACAGGTAGCATTGTGTTCACACTTGGTTCGCGTGTGAATGCAATGATTTTTGTTCACCTCAAGTCACTGTCGTATAAAGGCGGCTCACCTCTAACTGAGTGAGAAAGTACGTGCCACCGTCTCAATAATAATTCTAGTCGCTTGTGTTTTGAAATGCCAGCTCTGAAGAACTTTGAAATTATTTCTGGACGGTACTGACCAAGCTTTAACTGCGCAGTACTCAAGTTTTGTAACTGTTAGAATGTCTGCTAAATAACTCGTACAACAGGATCAGTAATAACTGCATTTTTTATGTCTATTCTACCAATACTTTGATGATAGGAAAGATGATGAAAGAATAAAAATTATTATTTTAGCACACCGTAGATATATCAACCACCGCTTAAATCATCGAGTACTGAATACCTACTAAACAAAACAAACATCACCAGATTGCATCACGTGACAATTTTATTATTAAAATATCGGAGTAGGAATTCTCTGGAAGTACAAAAGAGCGAATTAGATAAGAGCTGTTTTGGCATGTAACCTAAATTTCAGCTCTTTTTATGTGGGATTTGAGCCATGTTGGTGCAGTCCATTATAATTCGGATAAGAGGATTAATACAGACTGAATATATTGCCATTTATAGTAAACCTAGTATTTCACAAAAGAGTGGCAGACAGCAATTTCATGGATCAGTGACACTTACTCCAGTTCCAAGAATATACTGTTGCAAAATCTCCTGTCTCTAGTCGCACAAAGGCAGGCTGTCTGTGCGACGATAGGGAGAAAGTAGCATGGACAGGCACCTAGTCGCTCGTGTTGGCGAGGCAGGTTAAGTAATTAATCCGGACTAGACCAGGGATGGCGAACCAATAGCACGCGTGCGAAACTTGGCACGTTTGAAATTTTTATGGCGGCTTACAAAAACAAAATAATTCGGTTGTCGTTGGCTTGGTTGATAGAAATGAATTAAAAATTCTTAATTTACACTTAATTTATAATTTCAATGGTGTAAATGTGTAGTACTGAGGACCTAGTGTAGTATGTTAACTGAGAATGGTCAACATTATACATTTTATCAGTAAAATATCGCATGAATTCTCCCGAAGTATATAAAGAGCGCAGTGAGATGAAAGATTTTTGCGGTACACGGACGTATTCGCCTTGTTGACCTGTTCAGTTGCATGTTCTTACCAGTCGCAGCGCTCGAATCAGACGACAGACTGCCAATAGATCAGTTCCATTTAGTAAACCGTCGTCTTTGAAACTTCAGTGACTTGTTAAAAAAATATAACCGTTTATTGTAAATAGATATAGTGTTATTTTTAGGTAAATATTTTTACATATTATTTCATATTTTATATTCGGCATTCGTTTGCAAGAACATATTGCGTCACGACTGAAGTTTTAACCTGTAACAACCTTAAGGTATTAAAAGTTACTAAACTATAATTTATTTTGCATATTTTTGAACAATAAAATCTTTTAATATTATAAGAAATTATTTTATCATTAAATCAGTGTAAAATATAGATAAGTAATTATTAAAATTACCTTGAATTAATATATTATTTATTTTTTTCTTGTGTTGGTAATATTTTTAGTACTTTAATATGTGAAGAAATATGTTCTTGGAAACGAATGCAGAATAACTTATTTATTTTATAACAATATTATTAAAATATATATTTTTAGAAGTTCTTATTATGGCATTAGTTCTTATTAGTTGCATAAAAAAAATCGAAATTATCCGAAACATGTAGTAACAGAGAATTTCAAGCTTGGTGGACCGATAGATACGGTATGATTGAAAAGGACAGTAAAGCAATTTGTATTTTATGTTCTAAAACTGTAGTATGTAGAACATCTTCAGTAAAGCGGCATTATGAAACCAACCATAAATTTCTTCTCGATCGAAGTGTAGAAGAGCAAAAGGAGTATATATCACGTGCCAATAAAAATGGTCAAACTACTTCTTTAATAAAATATTTTGGAACTCGATCAAACACCACTGCTGCTAGTTATCAAGTTTCAAAAACTATTGCTCAATATGCGAAACCTTTTAATGAAGGCGAATTTTTAAAGGATGCTTGGCTGCAATGTGCACTATACTTATTCGATGATTTCGAAAACAAAGAAAAAATTATCCAAAGAATTAAAGACATGCCGATAGCTAGGAATACAGTGAAAGAGAGAATTTTGGGAATGGCGGAAAATGTAAATTTTCAACAAAAAAATTCATATAAAGTCTTGCGATTTTATATCTATTTGCCTTGACGAGTCTATCGACGTAACAGGCTCTGCTCGCTTAGCAATTTTTGTACGTTATTTTGTTCAAAACAATATTAAAGAAGAGTTAATAAGTTAAATATAAAACTACAAGGTGTTAATAAAACAGTCATTATAATGTTTGACTTAATCAAAGCGTTCGAAGTCAAATTACAGATTTTTAATCGTGATATTCTTTCATTCATATAAATATTTTCCGAATACAAAAAAAAAATTTTCTGAAAGTGAATGTCACGAAAAGCCAAATAAAGAGTCATTAACGAAAGAATTTTCAACGGTAATTCAATCCCTCATTCAGGAATTTTCTGCAAGATTTACGCAGTTTAAAGAATTTGAAGAAACTTTAAAATTTATTTTATATCCTGATAAAATACCATTTGAAAAATTAAATTTAAAAGTCCTTGAGTGGTTAAATTTTAATGAACTAGAAATGGAATTAGCTGAATTTCAGTCAAGTACCATATGGAACCAAAAATTTGTTGATTTAAGAAATGATTTAGAAATTATTGAATTGATTTAATTGGAAAGAAAATGAAATTGCGAAGATGAAACTACATGGAATTCAATTCCTGACACGTTTAATTGTTTAAAAATATTAGCAAAGGCTATTTTATCAATATTTTCATCGACGTGGGCATGTGAATCTCTATTTTCAGAATTAAATTTTATAAAAAATAAAAATAGGAATAAAATGACGGATGAGTCGAGCTCTGCATGCGTACTGTTGAAATTAACTAAATATGAACCAGATATTAAATCTTTATCATCTTGTGTACAGCAACAAAAATCACATTAAAAACGATTGTTTTTAACGTGAATTTTGTTTCTAGCATATTGCTTTTTGTAAAACATTGATTAATAAAAAATTGTTTAAAGAAGAATTGCTTTTATTTGTTTATTTAATTATACTTACGTATAGTTTCACCACGCTAACATTTCGAATGAAATTTTATTGTGGCACGTTACCTATTTAAAAAATAATTTTTTTGACTTTGTGGCACGGACATCAAAAAAGGTTCGCCATCCCTGGACTAGACTATTAGTCGAGGCGATCTATGTTTCGGACTGACAAAATAGTCCATAAAAGAAGTCTTAATGGTTTCATATAGAGGAAACCGTCCTGATTAAAGATCCGAGAATGCGGAATCACGCAAGTGGCCGCATCATGTTTTAAATAAACAAATTATTTCTGAAACACCATTTTTTTCGCTTCAAGTCGAATTATCTCGAAAAGTATGCGTCTTACGAAAAATGATCAAGAGACAAAAGTTCTTTATTATTAAATGTCCCATCGAAATATGTGACCGTTAAAATTAATTTTTTAACGAGAAATCGAGCAAAATTTGCGAAAAAAAACGGTTTTTAAACAAATTTAGTCATCTCGTTTAATAATAATCGTATCGTCATGAAACTTTCCAAAAAGTTGCCTTTTTTTATTGTTATATATTATTGTTGATAATATTCCAAAATTCGAGTTGGAATCCCATGCATTCGGCCACATTCGGGTAATCTCATACACACATACGGCGGTGTACGAATACCCGTGCGACGTCTTGATCACAATAGGCTCGCCTACTTTTGCGTGTTTTGGTAAAATAATATACGTCAAAACAAATCAATGTTATAATTGGGTAGCAAATATATTTATTCATCCGCACATACTATTATAGTTGGTACAAAAAATTTATAACAGCATATTTTTCAATACGTTATATATTTGTACTGCTTGTACGAATATCCGTGCTGCCGACTGTAGATCGCCAGGACTATAATGGGCGTCGGTTATTGATATAAACATTATAAACAAACATCCCAGCTACATAGTCACTATCACAATTTTGCAGCGACTGGTGATGCTGCAGTCTCGAGACTGATTTCGATGTGCGACACCATTCAAGTGTGTCTCGCATGTGTACGCAAGGTTGTATCACAACACACAATTCCGTAATCCTTGGTACATAATAGGAGCGTTCGTAAAGTGTGCGATTAAACTGATATTTTGATATAAATGTCGTAGAGCGAGTGGTCCATCCTCATTTCTCTCACGTGTTAACCGCAAAACGTAAGTACGGCAGCCTTATTTATTGTATTTGTTGTTCAGATAAAGTGAGAAGTGCGCGAGTCAGGTTTTTTATTTTTTTAGAAAGTTTTTAAGAGTGTTTCTTACTTTTCTTGTAATAACTTGCACGGGATATGTTAATATATAAATTTCTTATATATGTATGTATCTCTTTTGCTAGACGGCACCCAAAATATTTTTGATAGACGGCGTACATGATCGCTTTTTTTAATTAGCGCTACCAAAAATTTAGGAAAATATAATTCTGTAATATTCCTAAAAATTCATGAGTGTCAAGGAAAATATAAGGTAGAAATTCGAAAAACTCATTTGGTTTATTAGTGTGCATTATTTTTTTTATGAAAAGTGAATAAAGGTAGTTTGAAAAAGTGTTTTAAGTCAACGGTTCCAGGAACTTAAACCAATATTGATAGAAATTACCTTTTTTCAACAGTGACTAGATACTACCAGTGACTAATAATTATTTATTTAATAAGTAATTATTTTAACACTTTGAGTTAAACTGACAATTTAAATAGGTTATTACAACTCTTGATAATGACCTACCGCTTTTTGATTGTTACTACTTTGAATTGAGTTGGCAATGTAAAAAAGAGATTGATAGGTTGTTACAACTTTTTACAATTATCTCCTAAACAAAAAAATGTTAACATTTCATATATTTATATAAAAAAAAATAGTGCAAGGAAGGATCACTAATAATTATTATTACGCACAGGCTTTTTATTCACCTTTATAATATATGCTTTATTAAAATCATATTTTATTTTAATTAGTAGGTATATTTTAATTAAAGAGAAAAAAACATACAGAACTCAACTCAAAATATTTCAGTAGTTTGTTCAGTATTGGCAACTTTCCCATGTCGCGTAAAAAAATCCCCATAAAGCTGCATGTTTTGAAAACATATTATACTTACTCTAAAGGGAAAAAAATGTAAAATGAGAAAAATGATAAAAGTGACAAGTTATCTTTACTTAATTTTATGTTTAGATAGGACGTGCTTGCCTGATTTAACTCAAATATGATTATTTTTAACTCAAAAAAAAAAACAGGCGACACTTAAAAATTGAACCTTATTTGTGTAATTTTTTTCCTCATCCGGTTTTTTCTTCCTAAGTCGGTTATTTGAAATTATGTATTCATGTATATACACAAAATCATATATTATCAAAAATCAATTAAACTAAATCTAATATTTCAATGACAATGTTGATAAAATTCAACTAAATGTAATGCTCGTAAATCAACGCGCTGAATTATTTTCGCACAACTACCTACATCTGTGGTTTTTATGAGATGTCACTCACATACCAACACATAATTATCAAGGGCAGAATTACACAGATAAGATATCTAATTATTGTTCACAAGCATTTTCGACACTCGTAAGAAATAATTGTTGAAAAAATATGTTGCCTACACGAATGAATTCTTTATACATATGAGTATGTACAGGGTGTCCAAATTTAAAGTCTCAATGCCGATATCTTGGGTTATTTTCAAACTAGAAACAAAATTCAAATGCTGAGGTTATGCAGAATTATATGCCTCAGGATTATTATTAGTTCAATTTTAGTGCGGGACAAAGAGCATACAAGATAAATTGAATGTATTTTGGTGCATTTTAAAATAGTTTTCGTGAGAAGTATAAGATAATTTATTTCAAACCATACTGTAAATTCTTTTTGAAAATTGGCACACGTGAAAAGTCGCAGAACAAGCGTTTTCTATTAGTTTTTTTTTTCAACAATTTTATTAAAAAAAATCGTTTTCTTTCATATATGTACCTACATTAGATATATATTTTGTTGCAAATGTCATATTTGGCATACAAACAATATGGCGTCATAACCTCGTTTAGGCAAAATAATAATATACTTGCACTAACTTGCACAAAACACATACCAAAATTAAATTATCAAAAAATCAAACAAAAATGTTTCCCACATGATGCCAACTTTCGTGGACACACTATATCCTGATTAATAAAAGACCATTAATTTGTTGTTTGTTATTACTGATATTTTTAACTACAGTGGAGCATCGATTATCCGAACCTCAGTTATCCGAACGACCGGTTAACCGAACCGTTTAATATTGGACTTCTTTTCTTAAAATGTATATGTATTAAGGATATGTATGTATGTTTATTTACTGCAAATATGTACATATGTATATGTACATAATGTTCTTGAAATTTTTTTCTTTTACAAATGATGGTTGTTCTCTTCTTTTTGGTACACATTGAAGTTGGTGTAAAATAAATTTGTGGGTTGGATTAATGTTTGTTTGTTTGTTTATTTAATTATATATGCACATACATATTATGTACCTACACCCAAATAGTTTTTTTAAGTATCGGTTATCCGAAATATCAGTTATCCGAACCACCCTGGTTCCCAATTAGTTCGGATAATCGATGCACCCTGGTTCCCAATTAGTTCGGATAATCGATGCTCCACTGTAGTTAGAGGCCAATCAGTGGTGGTTAGTGAAATTTGAAGTAGCCATAGTAACCGTAAGGGGAAATAAAAAGGTTATTTAGCAGAACGAATTAAACTAAAATTAACCAAAAACTAATAAAACGTTCTTGTATTTGTCACTTGATTGTGAAAAATAATAGTAATAACAATAAACGTCTTTATTTTTTTATAGAAACAAAAGGTGAAGTTTTAGCCAATAATATTACCGATTTTGAGATTTCTGAGTTACCTGACCCGACCCCTTTTTAAAATGATTTTTGTTCATTTCGTTTTGGTAATCTTAGCATTATTTTTTAAACCCAATAGCCTTTCTTTTGAACGTGTTGATTATTACACAAAATATGTATTTTACATTTCACCAAGTGCCATGTAAGCAAGTTATTGCAGCAAAAGTAAACAGTCATTCACCAAACTGCTTAAAAATACCTGTTTTCATCTTAAAGACGATGGACATAAGGTTATCTTTAACAAAAGAAAAGAAAAGAAACAAATGTTCACACAGGCATCGTAAGGAAAATATTGAAAAAAAATGTTCTTGTTTAATTTTGAATACCGACATAAGTAGGGATCTTTTAACGAATGAAAAAACTAATCAAATTTTAACGAATTCCAAAGTGAGAAGTGAAGAGTGAGAAGAGAAAAGCAATAGTGACTGATGAGACTGCACCCGAGTGTTGGTTTTGTGAAAACATTAAGGTTGGTAGTTTAAAGACCAGAAGGTACTTTTGGTGTCGACTAATTCCTTTACCCTTAATAATCGTTAATCTTCCCTGAAGAGCCAACCTCTGGATAGTGAAAAAACGGTGTTTCCAGAAAACCCCACATTAAGTCTTTTTATCACTATTTCTCGACACACGTTTCGCCAACGGCAAAGTTATAAAGAAAAGATTAAATTAGTTTTAATCTTCTCCTTAAGATGACCAACACTAATTGGCGAAACGTGCTCGACGAAAAGAATCCAAAAGATCAGTGTAAATGGATTATGGGCGCAACAGACGTCCAGCGCTTTGTGTTATAGTTAATCTTGTTTTTTTATCATTATTACCCAATTTCACCCAAGAAAATCAAATTAAATAAGTTCTATGGCTAGATAACTAAAAGTACCGGATCATAAGTGTTTAAGTACGATGCTGTAAATAGATTCAAGGTTAGTATTCCCCTAACATGCAACAAGTCCATACTCCTTGTTTAAAAGTAGGTAAAACCTCAGTTGCTCACACATGATAAACGACATAACATTAATTGCAACTGCAATCTCAATTTTCGGCTATAAATTGGTAAGCTCTTGATTCGAAAACGAATCCAAAAGGCTATCAGAGCTGAACGTCCATAAATGCAATTAATGTTTAATTTATTCATTAATCAAACGAAACATAACTTTTTTGGTATATTATTTTTATGAGTAAAGTTGACAGAAACGAGTCGCGCCGCAGAGGCGTACGCATCAGAAGTGTAATGCACCAGTAGGCTGCCAGTAGAATTTGGCATGCTCGTATTTTCGTAAGGAGGGTAGTTTTACTAGATCTAAGTAGAAGACTATTGGGAACTGACCACTTTGGTCACGACATCTGGTGGTTAAAATTATAACTAAAACGAGGTTGCACCGCATACCATAAACACATGTGATTCACTTAAAAAAATTAAATAATAAATTATTTTAAATTGTCATGTACATTATTAATTCTCCGGTTCGAACTAAATCTACAGCTCGTTATATCTGTGTTATTAGGGGCTGCAATAGTAAATCCAATAAAAACTTAGATCCAATCTTCCATTCGTTTCCTAAGTCTGGTGACAGTGTTGTACAAGTCGAAAATGTATTTGGAAATTTTTAAAAATCAGACAGATTAAAAGCATGGAAACGTGTTCTTATATTAAAAAATGTATCCCCAAGAATGCGAGTGTGCTCATTGCACTTTCATGAAAGTGATTACATAATTTCAAGTAAGTAAATGCAGTCTAACCTCAAAAAAATAATAACGGTAAAAACAGCAGTCATCCGAAAATTTGTGTTTTTAAATGAACAAATAAAAAAAGAATAATTTATAAATGCCAGAATTTTCATCAATTTTATGTTAATAATAATAAACTATTTAACTCCAAAAATTTAACAATTTTTAGATGTCTATTTTTAATATGACAATTCAAGTGTTACTTTTAACTTAAAATATGTAGTAATATTAGATACAATACATCTAATTCGTTGCCTTTTCTGAATCATCATGACATGATTTTATTTATAACAAAAAAAATATATAATAAAATATTTTCGAAATTTTATATGATTTGAGGTTAGAAATGTACATACCGATAATCCACTGCGTGTTTGCACTTTTCACCCATTCCTGCTTTACAAGAGCATTAAAGAGACAAAATTTTGTCATTATTTGTTATTTTCCCATTAATTTCATTGGGTCATCAAGTTTATTTGAGCGACATTCGAACCTGCCCAATAAAAATTTCATTTAAAGAAAGCATTTAATAATTTAATTAAATGACACTGAGTAGAAACACGCGTGTTTATTTGAAACTTGCAACTTAAAGTCAGCCGTATTAATGAAGCCACACCTTCATGTCAGTTCCCAATAATGGCAAAAAAATCTTCAGGGAAAACTTGCGAAATTTTTTTTCCAAAAATGGCTGCCACCGGTTGGAAACGGCTTGCAAAATATTTGCAAAATATTTTTTTTTTTCATAATCATCGAGTAAATACAGTCTTTTTATACTTGTGATTTTCTGTGAGATCATTGTAAGAGATGAGATCTGACATTGTGAGATCTGTAAAAGTTATAGTAATTTGAAATTTTATTTCATCCCAATATTTCGTCCGTGAGATTCTATGATGTATCTTTATTGTATCTCTATGTTGTATCTACATTGTATCTTTACATAAAATAAGTATTTTGCAAAAATCATCAATATAAAAAAATGTATTAACTCGGTTGTTATAAAAAAAAATTATATATACTTCGCAAATATTTTACAAGCCGTTTCCAAGACCTAAAATATGGAAAAATTGAAACTAAAACGGAAATACGGACATGTCAAATTCCACCGGCCGCCGCTGTAAAGCACAAAAGTACCCAATAGCCTTTCACACATTTGCCATATTATTATATTTCTATAAAATTATATTACACTATTCAACGTACTGCATACAGTGTAGATAATATAACAGCATCAGCTGATATAGAAGTACTGCAATCAAATTAAATTGAGGCAACTCCGATCACATGCTACACGAGTTGCCTATGTGTTGCGTCGCCGTAACCTAATCTTAATTATGACTTGAGTCTTCCTCTAATTCCATGATAATTTCTATGGAAGTTATGCTATGGAAAAACTCATTAAGAAAAATTTAACACTGGATGTTAATTATTTCAACATAATGATTACGACGCAAAAATTATTAATCTTATAAATACCTCACAACATACGGATATTTTCAAAAAATCTAGATTTTAATTTACAACAATATTCATAAGTTTTGATTACTCAAATCGCACAATAAAATTGTTATGCCTAATGTTGTTATCATTGAAAGTAGTGTACATACAGGCTGTCTGATAAAAAAACGCCGCGAGCCATAACTCCGTTATTTGTAGCCTGATGTTAAAAAACAAAAAAACAGATGAAATGGCTCTAAATGAACTATAAGGGAGACTACTGCAGTATTTTTCAACTTTTTTTTTCTGAAACGCGATAGTCAACTTTTTTTTTAATGGCAATATAGGATTTTTTTGTAAATTAGTATGCAAATTTGTTTTCTGAATCCAACGATGTATAACAAATTGACTTTTGTGAAAAAATTTTTTTCTGCTAAGCTTATTTCACAAAAAATAACCTAATGCAGAAATGACATAAAGTAGAATGCGAAAAAAAGACTGGGACGCGGACGCTGAAATGACATGTATTTGCTTTGTTGTATTATTTTTTGTTTTCCACGGCATACTTGATTAGATTTAGTCCAGTAAATAAGCCGGAAAATACTGTAAAATCTGGAAAAGTTGATAAGCAGCTCCGATTTCAAAAACTTTGGTTTGTACGCGTTCTTTAGACCCTCAGGGACATTCATCACCACTAACATCTGGTGGTTGCACCCCATTAAAACCACCCCAAATTTTTAAATTCAAAATTTCGCCTCGGAAATCGTCTCGAGGGTTTTCGGGGTCGCTGATTACGAATCCGCGGTCAAAAACTGAGTGAGGGTGGTTGCACCCCGTTAAAACCACCCCAAATTTTTAAATTCAAAATTTCGCCTCGGAAATCGTCTCTCGGGGGTTTTCGGGATCGCTGGTCCAGAATCTTAAGTTCAATTACGAAAATTTAAACGTCTAATGCAATGGAGCAATATAATTCCATTTTCAAGTTTTCGATAGCTGATTCGTTTGTAAGCTGTAGGATTTTACTTTTAAATATGAGGATTTCGCCGTGAAAAAATCAATATTTAATTTTCAAAATTCCCCCTTCATCTGTTTACCATCCTCTACAGTTGGTACTTTGAAATTCCCTCTTCATCTGTTTACCTTCCTCTGCAGTCGGTAAAGTAGTTCTTGCTTATGAAAGGGGAGCTATATGCATACTTGCAACTACTTTTATACTTTCCCGCGGTATTATAGTATGCCTTTTTCCATTGCAATCTAGAGGGCCGGGGTTCAAATCCCGGCTCCGACCACTTTGGCACCTCTATGGTTTTTTTCATATGTGCCTATCACTGTAAAAGTAGCTCCTCGTCAGTATGGTGTAATGCTTACCGTTCCATCTGAGAGTAAAGGAAACGGTGCCTGGTTCTGCGGCTGCGTACCGTGCCGTCGGAACAGTAAGATTCAACGGTGCCTCGAAATATTAGTTCCCGAGTATACAGATTTATATGGCAAAAAATGTAAAGGCACATGTTAGTGGTGATAAATGTTCCTGAGGTTCTAAAGAACACGTACAAACAAACATTTTTGAAATCGGAGCTGCTTATCAACTTTTCCACATTTTCCGGCTTTTTAATTGGACTAATTAGTCAAACTACGTTTGGTATCAATTAGCCGATAGGACGCCGATTGCGATAATGACAAACATTTTGGCACTTTTTCTGCAATAACTGTTTCACACAAGTCAATTTGTTATACATCATTGGATTCAGAAAACAAATTTGCATGATAATTTACAAAAAAAATCCTATATTGCCATTTGAAAAAAAAAGTTGACTATCGCGTTTCAGAAAAAAAAAAGTTGAAAAATACTGCAGTAGTCTCACTTATAGTTCCTTATAGAGCCATTTGATCTGGTTTTTTGTTTTTTAACATCAGGCTACAAATAACGGAGTTATGACTCGCGGCGTTTTTTATCAGACAGCCTGTATAATACCACTCTGTTTCAAATTGTTCTTCCTATTTTTACTAATTTAACAGAAAAACTTGATAACGTGCAATGAAGTATGAAGTTATGAACACAAATATCTGCCTCAATGTTTCGAATACAAAATACTTTTTATCGGTGGTCTAATTTAGAAACGAAGAAAATTGTGAAATGCTATCTAGCGTGAAGTTCGTTCCACCAAAAAATTCAACTATTGGTCATGGTTTTTCGCAAGTTTGGTTCTTCATTTGTAAATGAAGAATGCCAATTCCGCCAACCGCCATTAGTTAAGAGCCATTAAGTTATAGAGAGTTAAGTTTATGTATAAACAGTAAAGATAATTTTAAATTTAACACAGATTCCGACCAAGGCAACATTGCGCAACTTAATACAATGTCCGAATTACTCACTTCGGGCTATAATTTGTATTGTAGTTAACTGTACGAGGTCACTATTATAATTTGCGAATAAAAAATAGATAAGTACTGATAACAACATACATACATACGAGTATTTCCTACGTTAAACAAAACCGATTCATATATGTATATATGTATGTACTAGGGCTAGAACCAAATGGTACATGCCAGGGTCGAACTTGAGCATGCATGCTGCAGTGAATAAATAGTGACTTACTAAGTAATATTGTTTTCTCTTACTTTTCCCGCATCTGTTGTCACACTCTTACACCTCGTCGTCCTCATATAGGAATTCACTTCTTGGGATTCCATTTCTTTTATTTTCTCGGTGTTTTAGCGACTTTACGTGCTTTTCACATTGTCCTTCTCTGTAAACATGTAAGTAACACTTGGATATTTCACAGTACACAGTGGTAGCTTTAATACTTCAAATCTGGAAAACCCTGCACATTTTTTTTAATTGATAAGCAAATGGGGCTGGCGTTTTAACCATCGTTATAATATCAATTAAGTATAACAATCAGTAATGCACAATTACAGGCGCGCGACCTTCAAAGGACTAAATAAATACGGAACCTGTTTCGCGTCGCAGTCGTCCCGGCCCCCGCCCCGCTGGCCGAGCCACGGCCACCTGGAATACGGGATACCGATACGCAGCCGCCTGGAAGACGGTCGGTGTCCGAGACTTTTGTTCTAGACCTAGTATGTACATTTTGAGATAGTATATTAGGTGATACAGGTGATATTCCCCCCTTGTGGTCTTCATTTAGTTCTCAATTTTTTTATAATTGCATATTCATAATAAATAAGCTTGGCGGAAACGGCCACAGAAGCGTACGAATCATAAGTGTAATACACGAAAGTAACTAGTAGTAATAATAATAATGATATTAAATAAGTTTATTGAAAAATCAAAACAGTACAAGTATAGTATACTGATATCCCCTTTCTCAAAAGGAATGTGTGTCAACATAGTTTATCTTTTTAGTTTGCAATAGTTTATTATAAAGTGATATCACACTATTCAACATATTTCATATAGCGGAGGTTACACAACAGCACCAGCTATCACGGGACTACTGAAATAAATACGAATTGAGGCGGCATCCATCATGCTACGCGAGTTGCCTATGTGTTGCGTTACCGTATGCCAACTTTAATAATAAATATCAACTATTGTACAAACAATTTTTCCTTATATAACTTCCGGTTTCACCAGCAAAGCTACAAATCTATTCAACTGGAAAAAATACTCGTACATCTGTGCTTAAAAACTTCTATTTAACTTATTTTTTATCGTTGAACTCAGAAAATTATGAGAGTTGCAATATGCAATAATATACATATGTACTATCTTTCCATTCTAAATTGAAAATAGGTAGAAAAAAGCAAGGTTGTCAGATATATTTTCTAAAATTGCTAAGCTCACTATACAAGTATACTTCATACTTCAGTAAACTGTTAGTTCGTGACGTTCTTAGAAAGCTAGTTTGGAAATATTTTTAAAAAAATACATAGATATAAATTTATTAGTTAGCATTAAAATAAAGCTTTTAAAATTGCTGGAAAAAATAATTATAAATTAAAACAACTTGATATATATTACGATACTCAAGAAAATTTTAAAGAGCCGGCAACGTGCTGGCCGGCCAACTGCTGGCGGCTGGTGGCACAAAGTAAACCACTGGCGGTAACACCGGTCAACGAGACTATTAGACTACTGTGCATATAATACATTGCTAATACTTGTTCGGTCCACTGTGCCATAAAATTTTTACGACGTCGTTTGGAATTCTGAGATGTTTAAGACGCCAGTGACGTGTATTTCAGCTAGGTTTATTAAAACAGACAATTTTTTGAGATTGTCTGGCTAAATGAGCATTATTTACAGCAAATTATATTACAAATATTAAGAGTTTTGTATGCAGGCTAATTTTAATCTCCTATATTGATTTGAATGAAAAAAAATTATTTCACAATTTTGTGAAATCATAAAGAATGATGAATCATAAGTGGCGGCCGCGCTTTTTTTTCCCCCCGCCTCATCATTTTCAATTAAAAATAGAAGCACTTTACATATGTATAGCATAATGGGGAGCACTTCCGGTGAGACTGGAAATCATAAATGACGTTAAAAGTTGACATTTGTTATGAATATAAGATGCTGATATTTTGAAAACTTTGTCATAACAAAATAAAATAATGAGGGTGCCCATATTGCATTGCAAAAATGTTTACCTATATCTACTATTTCCGACTTACGTACTCGTAAAATTAAAAAAATTACGTTTTTTTCGGTCTTTTCAGGATGTTTCTGCAACAATCAAAAAATAAACTATCCATAAAATCTAAAACCATAAACTCATCGTTTATGAACAATTCGCAACTTTTCTCTAATTTAACCGACATTGTATCTCTTTAGAAACTACAACTGTACTGTCATCTAAAAAAGTAGACACCCTGTTTACATATTTATACGGCAAAACAATACTGTTATGTATTGATTGATATTGGTGACTTGGTATTTTACAAAATACCTACCCAATAGGTATACAATATTATTTTTAAATGAGTCAAGTAATAAAAATCATTAATCATTACAAACCGTTGTAAATAGAGATTACGAAGTCCACAATTAATAATTATCATTATTATCTACTAACAGTGGCAGCTGGTGTAATTTTGGATGCTCATATCTCCATAACATATACATAGATGGAATACGGAACTTCATCATATACATGTATATGATGAAGACATGTATATGAAGACATGTAACTGTTTGGTCACTTCTTCTAAAACTGTCCGAAGTTTCTGATGAATTATTTCTTAATAAGTCAACGTACCGTAAAAACAAAAAAAAGTAAGACCATGAATTGTGAACCCTATATACCCTACACAATCTGTGCCTATAATGGAAGACAAACAATAATTACTGATCCGAAATACAACCCAATCAGAGTAAAGTATCTAGAAACACTTCCCTACACAAAACAACATAGGATATACAGTGCCGGAAAAAAGTATTCGCGGATAGAGCGAAACGCAGAAAAACACCTGCATACTTTATTCAGAATAGACAAAAAACTGAATTATACAGGAAAATGTTAAGCTTTATTAATCCTAGGTTTAACACATATGACAAAAATATACAAACAGCAATTTTAAATTAAAACATAACAAAAATATTAATAGTGTTAAATAACACAGAGAAAAAGTATTCGCGGATTTAAGAAATAACTCCCAACATATTTGGAGGACATCAAATCGATATCTAATATTTAGTATGCAGACCTTTAGCTTGAATAACGGCTCTTAATCTTCTAGGCATTGAGCTCACAATTTTCTGAGTGTATTTAGGTGATGTTTTGTGCCATTCTTCTAACAGAGCAGCTTTCAGTCATTGTCGATTTGTAATATTATATTTCCTTACTCGTTTGTATAAATCATCCCATAGATTTTCTATGGGATTTAAGTAGTTACATTGAGAGTTGTAACATATATATATAACCTTCATATCATCCAAATATTAAACATATTTTCATACGACAAAAGATTTCAAAAGAAAGATTTAATACCTCCATTCATTTTGTTATCTACCGGGTTATTGAGGAGGAACCCCAATAATCGAAGGAGGTATTGGGGACACAGAACTGAACAAAAAAACCTAATGAACATATGATCAAATATCAATGGTTACTGGTCATAAAAAATATTTTGATTGTTTATTATTGCGAATTGTTTATTATCGTGATTGTTTATTATTTAAGCTGTTATTATTTGATGTTATAATATAATTATTATAACTATTATGCAATATTAATTATGCAATGCTTGTTTAGTCATCGAGATTATCTTGCTTGCTTGCTTAGCACATGGTGTAGGCAATAATATCATTCAAACTAGTAGAAATAGTTCATAGTTTTTGGCGAAACTAGTATCAAAATGTAGAGTATAGTGTGTACTTCATGCAAATAAAAAAGAAAAGTGAGGACAGTATATATAGTGATAGTAAATTGTTAATAAACAGTTTAGCAGAAGGTGTAAAACAAATAATAATAATTTTTTATTCCATTACTTTTTCTAATAAAAAAAATACATAAAAGGAGTAGCTGTGATAAGAAGAAAGTAAATAAACCAGGGCTGGACTTAGATATTCTCTACATAAGGAATATCGATAAATGATACTTCAGTGATGGAATGCAACATATGTAAAGAGAAAAAGAAAAAAGACATCTTTAATTGTGATGAATGCAACAAATTCATCTGTAAGTATTGTGGAGGACTAACGTCATCCGAAGTAAAATGCCTAGAATTAAAAGAAAGAAGAGTGTTAAAATTCCATTGCCCGGACTGCATTAAAGGAAATACTTTTACATTATTACACACCATTATAGAAGATAAAAATGAACTTATAAATAGTAAAGAACAAACAATAAAACTGTTAGAACAAAGAATTGAAGAACTGAGAGGAAAAGTATATACTGATATATCAAAACAATCTGCTTCGTATAGTCAAGTAGTGAAGTCCAACCAGGAGAAAATTTTGGTGGTAAAACCTAAAAATATTTCACAGACAAGTATAAAAACGCGGGAAACCATACAAGAAAAAATAAACCCAGTATCTGTAGGAGCAATTACAAGAGTGAAATATGGAAAGGAAGGTGGAGTGGTCATATGATGCAAAGATGATAAAGCTGTGGAAAATTTAAGCAGGGATGTAAAAAATAAATTAGGGGAAGAATATGACATTAAGAAAATTGAGAAGAGGGATCCTAAAATAAAGTTATTGAAAGTTAATCCTAAAGATATTGAAGATAATGAAACTTTCATAGAAAAACTCGTATTTCAAAATACAATAACAACAGAAATAGAAAAAAGAAAAATTAATATACTATCTAAATATGAGGCAAGAGATAAAAGAAACTATAATGTTATAATTGAAATGGATCCAGAAACTTATGGACAACTGAATCCTGAAGGAATTTTACATATTGGTTGGAAAAAGATGTCGCTTTATAAATTATATAAATATAATCCAGTGTTATAAATGTTGGAAGTTTGGACATATGGCAAATACATGTAAAAACCCCCAAGGAGGTTTGTCCAAAATGCACAGGTGAACATAAATCAAAAGATTGCAGTGAAAGTGAGTACAAATGCACTAACTGTAAGTATGCTGCAGAAGTTCTCAAAGTACCAAATGTAACATTTAACCACACTGCCTATGATAAAAATTGTGAATCATATTGTTACGAACGCTGGGCCAGTCCGCCCCTGCCTGTTTTGACGCCGGCTGACCAAAGCAGCCGATAACCTGTGCTGACGTAAGACGCCCAGAAACGCCACGAGTATTCGCGACGGTTCGACTTCGCGCGCTGGAGGCTTCTCGTAGATACGCGACCCTTCTATAGGTGGATATAACGCGGGGTTTCGACGCGGGACGGAACAGTTCTATTTTAAACCGGCGCGGCTTACAACGCTCAAGATAAATTGTATAGAAATAAATTAGTGTAAATAAATAGTGTTAGTTTAAATGTACGAGTTTAATTTTTCACACCTCACGAACCCGAAATAAATAAAACGTTACATTGGTGTCCGGTGTGAGTGTGAAAAAAAAAAAAAAAAAAAACTGAACAATAAAGACATTTAAATAAATAAATTCGCGATAAATAAATTAAGTGAAAATGGCTTCAAGACAGGTATTTTTGAAGGACCTTAAAGTGGCGGATTTAAAAAGGGAACTTGAAGAACGGGAGTGCGAGACGACAGGGAAAAAGGCCGATCTGCAAAATAGACTTAAAGAAACGTCTGGAAACTTAAGAGGGATGGAGCAAAAGTTGGTCGAAAACTCCACTAAGATGGAACAGAAATTAATAGAAAATATGGATCAAAAACTACTGGAAAATTATACAACTTTAGAAAAGAAAATTACGGAAAATTCTAGTTGTCTCCAGAAACAAATAGGTGAATATGTGGACGGAAAATTTGAGGAAATGGAAAATAAGTTAGTTACCGTAGAAGAAGAATTCCAGAATAAGTTTCTAGAGGTAGAGAGAAAAATTGCAACGCTGAGTTTAGAAAGTGGGGAACAACAACGAGTGGTCAATACCGCTCTGAAGTCACCTGGTAGCGACATCGACAGGTTGAGTAACCTCGAGTCAAGTAGTCGCATGGAAATTTCGAGAATTCGCATGAAACCACCACAGTTTGATGGTAAGAGTTCCTGGGTTAATTATCTACGGCAATTTGAGGCTGCAGCGAAGGCAAATGGTTGGTCGTTGGCAGAGAAGGCTACAGCGCTGACGTTAGCGCTACGCGGCGATGCCACGGATATATTGCAGACGCTTTCTCTTGAAGAGCAAGAGGATTACCATCAACTTGTCCGACACCTGGAAATGCGATATGGTCAGTCTCATCTCGAGCATGTCTACCACTCGCAGTTGAAGAACCGCTGTCAGAAAAATAACGAATCTCTGCAGGAATTTGAAGCGGACATAGCGCGGTTAGTTCGTTTGGCATATTCATCTACGCCGGAGAACGTCATGGAACGACTAGCCGTGCAGGCATTTTTAGATGGTCTGCGTGATACTGAGACCCGTCAAGCCCTGACTCTCGCTCGTCCCAGCAAGTTGGTGGATGCTTTGGCGCGAGCTTTGGAATTCGAAGCTGCTAAACAGAGTTGCAGAGGTCAAGCTAAGGTCCGTAGGATGGAGGAAGGTGTTGAAGAGGGAACCTGCAATGAAGCAGAAATTAGGCGAGTCGTCGAGGGCATGTTGGAAAAGAGGCAAATTCGGTGCTGGAATTGCGGTAAGGTTGGACATGTCCGTAGTCGCTGCCCTAGAAATAAGGAAACGTCACCCTCGTCGGAAAACTAAAGGAGGTTGACCGTAAGGGGCAATCGTCAACCTCTAAGAAGCAAGCCCCAAAGAAAATTGCACGAGTCGCATCTCTTCAACACCCGTCTAATAGTGTTTTTATCGATGGACTAGTCGATGGAAAAGAGAGACTGTTGCTATTAGATACGGGTGCAACGAGAACTATCATTAGACCAGATATTGTTGGAACAGCAGCAAGAATTACTCCGACCAGCTGGCGACTACGTACTGCAACTGGAGATCCCGCTACCATTCGCGGTGAGACCAACATCACAATTGTCATTGGAAACGTGTCGTTTGAACATCGAGCACTGGTAGCTGAAATTGAGGATGAACTTATTCTTGGAATGGACATTATGAACACCAAGGGATTTGAACTGGACTTCAAGAATAATGTTCTGAAAATAAATGGCGAGGAAATCGTACTACATCGAAAGACGGAGGAAACAATCCGAGTTGTACTGGCAGAGGATACGGCAGTGCCAGAACGAAGTGAAATGATCTTGGACGCTCATTTGGACGGTAACCCGTGTGTTGGAAATATAATGATGTTTGAGCCAAGATCTCACGACGGCGAGGTAGCGAGAGGAATAGCTGTGGGAAAAGCTCTGTTGCTGACCGAGAAAACAGTACCGGTGAGAATAATGAACCTGAATCATCACCCAGTAAATCTAAGAAAAGGAATCGTTTTAGGGTACTGTTCCTCGGTTTCCTCCGTCATCCGAAAATTAGATGCTCAAGAAAATTCAGTTAGGAAGATTACAGGCGAGTTAGCAAACCTCCTATCATCGTCCTCAAGATCCTTGAGAAGGGATCAAGCGACGAAGCTAAGGGAGTCTGATTACTAAGTACGCAGATATTTTCGATGATGGGCAAGGTGGAAAGGGCAGGACAAATGTAATCCGACACAAAATTGACACGGGCGACGCTCGGCCCATCCGACAAACAGCAAGAAGATTGCCATTAGCCAAACGCGAGGAAGCCGATAAAATCGTGCAGGACATGGAAAAAGATGGAGTCATTGAACCATCTAATAGTCCGTGGGCTTCACCAATTGTATTGGTAAAGAAGAAAGATGGCTCTACCAGATTTTGTGTGGATTACCGTCAATTAAACAACGTGACAAAGAAAGACAGCTACCCATTGCCTAGAATCGATGACACCTTGGATACTCTATCAGGATCAAAGATTTTCTCAACCCTAGATTTGAAGAGTGGATATTGGCAAGTAGAGTTGGCACACCGGGATCGAGAGAAAACTGCGTTTACTCTGGGTACAGGACTATGGCAGTTTACCGTAATGCCGTTTGGATTATGTAACGCTCCGGCAACCTTCGAGAGGCTGATGGAAACTGTGTTAAAAGGACTCTCTTGGAAGACATGTCTTGTGTACCTTGACGACATCATCGTGGTTGGAAAATCCTTTGAGGATCACATGAAAAATCTGGAGGAGGTCTTTCTACGTTTGCGAATCTCTGGCCTAAAGCTTAGCCCGAAAAAGTGTCATCTATTCCAGAAGGAAGTGAGGTATCTGGGCCATGTTGTTTCCAGTCAAGGAGTGGCAGTGGATGACCAGAAGATCAAAACAGTGCGAGAGTGGCCAGTACCCGGCAATAAGCATGATCTACGAAGTTTCCTCGGGTTATGCACTTACTATCGTCGATATGTGCCCGGATTTGCCAATATTGCCAAGCCACTGACTCGACTCACGGAAGGAGAAAGACGGTTCCAATGGGACGATGAATGCAGTGAAGCGTTTCGACATTTAAAGGAAGCGTTGACGAGTGCACCTATCCTGAGCTATCCTCTCCCAGATGGAAAATTCATTTTGGATACCGATGCCAGTAATGTAGGTTTGGGAGCAGTTTTGTCTCAGATTCAGGACGGCCAAGAGAAGGTTATTGGATACTTCAGTAAAACCTTGTCGAAACCTGAGCGAAACTACTGTGTTACCAGGCGGGAGCTACTGGCGGTAGTGAAATCTGTCGAACACTTCTATAAATACCTGTATGGGAGGAAATTCTTGCTGAGAACGGACCATGCGGCGCTAAAATGGCTTCTACAGTTCAAGAATCCTGAAGGACAGGTAGCCAGGTGGATAGAGCGACTCCAAGAATTTGATTTCGACACCGAACATCGTGCAGGCAAAGTTCACCGCAACGCTGATGCGCTATCCAGAAGACCCTGCTTTGAGGATTGCAAACATTGTCAGCGGGCAGAAGAAAAGGACATCTTAGTATACAGAACGACGGCGGTGAACGATGATTGGCTGTCGGAAAAGGTTTTGAAAGACCAGGAGAATGACCCGAATCTGAAACCAATTGTGAATTGGAAGAAAGAAGATCGGAAACCCACTTGGGAGGAGGTATCACGGTATTCACCAACCGTAAAGTCGTACTGGGCTCAGTGGAATTCCCTCGTCTTAAGCGACGGACTCTTAAAACGCGTTCTGGAGAAATCAGATGGTACCGAAGAGCGAAAACAACTGATAGTCCCCAGAAACAGAGTGCCAGAGGTATTGGAGGAGATCCACAATGGAAGCACTGGCGGACACCTGGGAGTAACAAAGACGCTGGGAAAAGTTAGGGAGCGTTTCTACTGGGTGAACTGCACTACTGACGTGAAGGAGTGGTGCAAGAAATGCGTGGTGTGCGCTGCAAGTAATGGTCCGCAACGGCACCCGAAGGCTCCAATGCGACAATACAACGTGGGTAGTCCGTTTGAAAGAATTGCCATCGATGTAGCAGGTCCGTTTCCGGAAACAGATAATGGAAATAAATACATCGTCGTCGTGATGGATTATTTCAGCAAATGGGTAGAAGCGTATGCCCTTCCAAACCAAGAGGCTTCTACTGTGGCGGACGCTCTCATCAAGGACTGGATTTGTCGATTTGGTGTACCTCTGGAATTACATTCGGACCAGGGGAGAAATTTCGAGTCGATTCTGTTTCAGAATGTGTGCCGTACACTCGACATCCGTAAGACGAGGACAACTGCACTGCATCCGCAGTCAGATGGAATGGTGGAGCGAATGAATAGGACCATCAACCGGTACTTATCCAAAGTAGTCTCTGACCACCAGAGGGATTGGGACCAGTTTCTCCACCTGTTCCTGCTAGCCTACCGGTCGTCAGTCCACGAAACAACTGGGCAAACACCTGCAAGCATCGTGATGGGCCGTGAACTGCGTCTACCCTGTGACCTGAAGTTCGGCTGTACACCAGGGGACGACGTGGCTGGAGAGGACTACGTCAGTACTCTACGCCAGAGAATGGACGACATCCACGAACGAGTCCGTTCAAATATCCAGGGCGCCAGCGACCGCATGAAGGAGACCTACGACATCAACGCCAACGATGGCAGGTACCAGCCCGGCAACCAAGTCTGGTTATATAACCCACAACGTCGTCGTGGGTTATCTCCAAAACTTCAAAGCTCCTGGGAAGGTCCGTATGAGGTGGTCACCCGGATTAACGATGTAGTCTACCGAATCCAGAAGTTGCCAAGAGGAAAACCTAGGGTGGTCCATTTCAACCGTTTAGCCCCTTTCGCCGGAAGCAATGACGAACAAGCTGAAGCCAGAGTTCGACACGTCAGTCCACCAGACGGCGAGCTCTCCTTCGAGGAATTCATGTCGCTTCATTCCAACGGCCAGAAAGCTCGCTACGGTGTAACGCGAGAAGAACCACGTGACCTGTTCCAGACTCCTGCTGACTTCTGTCTTGCTCACTGTGTGGCAGCGGACCTCCGAATGTCCCGAGGGATTGCACTTACCTTCAAGAAGGCGTTTGGACAGTTGGAGGAGTTACGCAGACAAAGACCAGAGGTTGGACGAGTCCTTCAAATCACGGCGGCCGAGCAGGAGAAAGAGAGGTCCGTTTTCTATTTGGTGACCAAGCAGCTATCGCACCATAAACCAACTTATCAAACTGTCTGGGACACACTAGTCGAGCTGAGGGATGTGCTCTTGTCCCAGAGCATAAGCAGTTTGGCGATACCGAAGATAGCCAGCGGACTAGATGGCCTGGATTGGAGGGTGATCAGGAGTATGCTAGAAGTCCTCTTCCGGTTTACTGGAATTGAGATTCTGGTATGCTGTTACAACCCCAGGAGATCGCTCAACGAGAAGACTGTGGACTGCTTCTTCTACCAGACCTCCCGATGCAAGAATGGGTCATTCTGCAAGTATCGTCACAGGCCAGGGGATGACACAATTCGAGACGAAATGTCTTTAAGGAGGGGGCAGTGTTACGAACGCTGGGCCAGTCCGCCCCTGCCTGTTTTGACGCCGGCTGACCAAAGCAGCCGATAACCTGTGCTGACGTAAGACGCCCAGAAACGCCACGAGTATTCGCGACGGTTCGACTTCGCGCGCTGGAGGCTTCTCGTAGATACGCGACCCTTCTATAGGTGGATATAACGCGGGGTTTCGACGCGGGACGGAACAGTTCTATTTTAAAACCGGCGCGGCTTACAACGCTCAAGATAAATTGTATAGAAATAAATTAGTGTAAATAAATAGTGTTAGTTTAAATGTACGAGTTTAATTTTTCACACCTCACGAACCCGAAATAAATAAAACGTTACAATATAAAAGAATATATAATGAATTATCGAATCGATATAATTACCCGGATTTATACAATATCAATAATAGAGTAAAGTAGCAATTAAACAATAAGATATTGTATCTTAATATACAGAGTGTACTGAAACATAAAACAGAATTAAACTGGCTTATACATCAATGGAAGCCAGTTATAATATGCCTAACAGAAACTCATGTAACAGAAGACATACAAGATGCGGAAATAAAAATTGAAGGTTATAATAATATATGTTGCTATTCTACAAGTCGTTATACAGGGGGAGTAATAACATATGTCAAAGAAGAAATTAAATTTAAAAAAATTCTTAATGAATCAATAGACATGAACATGTGGATAACTGGTATCAGCATAACAATAAGCAAACAACTTTATACAATTTTTAACTGCTACCACTCTCCTAATGCTAGTCACTTAGAATGTTTATCAAGGCTAGAAGATATATTAGAGAAATGGATAACATATAATAGTACATTAATTTTAATAGGAGATTTTAATATAAATATGGCCAAGGAAAGTTATTATGCAACTAAATTTAAAAGTATTATTCAATCTAATGGATTAAAGCAACATATTAATAAATTTATACAAGGATTTCCAAAGACAGTAGTACGATAATTGATTTATTAATTACGAATAAGAAAGAAATAACTTATGAGATTCATTCCACACCAAAAATTACTGACCATGCCATAATTACAGTTGAACTAATCCATAAATTTAAATTAAAACCATACAAAAAAAAAGTGAGAATATATAAGGATCTTAATGAAACAAATTTCCAGAATGATATGAGAAGCTCTGTAACCCTATTGGATAACCAAAATATTGTTGTACAAGCAAATGAACTGGTAAATATTGTCATAAAATGTCTGGATAAATATGCTCCTGAAAAGAACATTCAAGTAAATCCCCGATGGGGAAGTAATAAATGGTGGAATGAAGACATAAAACTAGCAATCGGAAACAGAGATAGACTGTATAAAAAAGCGATGATCACAGGTACAGATGAAGATTGGAAATCATTTAAAACATGCAGAAACAATGTAGTAACACAAATACGAAATCAAAAACAACATTATTATACTCAAAAAATTGATGAAGTAAAGTATGACTCAAACGAAATGTGGAAAACATTAAAACAACTAGTGAATGGAAACGTATCAAGTAAACCGATAGGAATTAAATTTGATAACTTAATGTATGAGAATGATGAAGAAATATCAGATCTGTTTAATAATTATTTTTTGGACAGCATTGAAAATATTACTTTGGCATTAAATAATAAAACTGAAAGTTATGAGTACATCCTTGACTGCATGGAAAGGCATAGCTGTGTATTTGAAAATTTTACCCTATTAAATATGTCTACACTAAAAGCAACAGTTAAAAAGCTAAAGAACAAGAAAAGTAGCGTTGATGGAATAAATACAGAAATATTAAAAATGGCAGTTGAGGCTATTGGTGAAACATTCCTAAAAGTAATCAACAGCAGTCTAGAATGTGGTAAATTCCCTGATGAATGGAAGAAGTCAACAATTATACCTGTTGAAAAAAGGCCAAACACAATACTGGGTGAAGAACTTCGACCCCTAAATATGGTTCCCAGTTATGAGAAATTATTGGAAACACTGGTCAATGATCAATTAGTTGAATACTGTATAACAAACAACTTACTAACAAAACATCAGGCAGGTTTTCGTAAAAAATAACTCATGCGAAAGTGCCTTGCAGACTGTATTATTCCATTGGCACGAAGCTATAAATAATAAACAAATCATTGGTGCAATATTTATAGACTTCCAAAGGGCATTTGAGACCATTGATAGGGACTTGCTGCTATTAAAAATGGAACAGCTAGGGATTAAAGGGACAGTCTTCAAATGGTTCAAAAGTTACTTACATAATAGAAGTCAGGAGACGAAATACAAGAATTGTTTTTCAAAACCTAGGATAACAACATATGGTGTTCCACAAGGGACTGTATTGGGGCCATCCCTGTTTGTTTTATATATCAACGACATTGTACAGCATAAAGGAAAATGTGAGATCCAACTTTTTGCAGATGACTCTTTAATCTACATTATTGGTGAGTGTAAACGAAGTAATAACAATTTTAAATAATGAGATAAAAACAATTATTAAATGGCTAACTGACAATAACTTAAAAGTTAATGTAAACAAGACTAAGTATATGATAATAAGAAATAAATATAATTTAATTGATGATTGTAACATAGATGTAGTTATAAATGGAGATAAAATAGATAGGGTTAAAGAATATAAATACTTAGGTATTGTTATAGATGATCAGTTGACATTTATAAAACATTCTGATTATATTACAAGTAAAATAGCAAAGAAAATTAATTTTTTAGGTAGAATAAGTAGTGACATAACACAATATACAAAAACATTAATTTATAAATCAATCATAAGTCCTCATTTGAATTATTGTTCTTCAATATTGTACCTATTAAATGACTCTCAATTGAACAATTTACAAAAGAAACAGAATCAAGCAATGCGAATTATATTAAAATGTAATAAATATACCAACAGAAAATATATGTTAGAAACTATAGGGATTATGAGTGTAAAACAAACAATAGTTTATAATACTATGACTTTCATATACAAAATATTGCATAGGTTGATGCCACTACATTTATATGAGTATTGCACTTTTGCAGCTGACATCCATAAGCATATGCCTAGAACGCTGAAATGATCTTTATGTAAATACAGTTAAGACTAATTACGGGCGAAATAGTTTGTTTCACAAAGGTTTCATAATGTATAACAATCTACCAAATGAAATAAAAACAAGTACCAGCTTACAGATGTTTAAAAAGCTTTGCAGTAGATATGTACATGATAATATCGAACTTTAGTTTTAGTAGAACATATAATATTAACTTATTTTTTATTTATATAATAGTATATATGTTTATATTTAGCTGATGCTAATAAAATTATTATTATTATTATTATTATTATTATTATTATACTAATATGATTTTCATTTATGGGTATTTTTCATTGCTATCTCAGGAACCGTTGATTAATACCCAAGAAGACTAGAACTAAGAAGACCGATCTCGTTCGGTATCATGGGCTCATATCTGTCCGCCTCCAGAAGGCGCTGTAAGCAGTGGTGTACTCGACGCCACATGATGAATATTTAATATATCATTCCATACAATTATCTACTAACAGCTAGTGTATAAACTAAATAGACTAAAAGCCGCTTTACAATTCAACAACAAGAAATTGCAGCAATTTTTCTTGCCAGTTTGCCGCAATAAAAATTGCGGCAATTTCTATTGCTCGCACGCGTATTTATGTCTGTTTGGACAATTTCTTAACAAATAAACATAAATACGCGTGCACGCAATAAAAATTGTTGCAATTTTCCTTGCCGGCAATAAAAATTGCGAACTGAAAAGCGGTAAACTATAGTACTTAAGTATGTAAACTATAAAACTTAATAACTGTCAGCTGTCATTAATGACACTTCACAAATGTCACAGTATGCTGACATGCCGTTTGGCTTTAATAAAAATACAATTCAAATCTTAGGAGTACCTCCCTAAACCCAGCGTAATAGCAATTTAAGCCTAAATTTTCAGTGAACAAATCTTTTTAAACTGTTTTTACATACTTCATTTAACCTTCTAGGAATTTTATCCTACCGCCCTTTAACAAAAAATAAATAAATAAAAAACACCTAAACTCACCAGGAAATGGCTTAACCAATTTTGATGGATAACTGGGATTTGCAGATCCAAACAATTCATTCAGCTCATCCTCATTTGAATGTTTCTAAAAATATAAAATATGTTTACCTTTAGGAATAAAACAATTCAACAACATAGGTATACCATAAAATGAAGTTTCTCTTCCACAATACTTGGATCAACGTCCAAAAATATAGGTTTTGCTTTTTCCGCCATGTTACAAATGCAAATGTTTGTAAATGTTGTTGTAAAATATTACACTATTACTTTTAATAAGCATAAATAAACCACAAATCACACATCATATACACAAACCATAACAACCATAACATATTACACGTTTCCCGGGCAACATTATGTCAAATTGTCAAACGTCAAAAAGAGTATAAACAAAAGACGAAGAGCGTCCAATTTATTCCTGTGATCTAGAAGTAATCCGTATGATTCCTACATGTGATTATATTATACGAATTTCTGGTAGAAACATTTAATCAGGATCCCACCTGGAGAATAATTACATATAAGATCAGCGATTTAAATAACGAATCGATTTACTCTAGAATCTCTGGCGCTTATACCGTCTGGGTTAGGTTCACTTAACACACCGTTAACGTATTGAAACGACGGTACGAAATTAAGATATGTATGGCACAGGGATTATAACATACAAATGGTATGGTACACTCTAAACTAAGTAGTACTGGTAATTGAATGTATGTTTGGTGTGCGGAACATATATGTAGACGCAGTGTGCGAAATTAGAAAACTTGAAAAGAAGGGGTACGGCTGCGTGCTACGGATGCGTGTACAATGAACTTTAATATTACGAAAGTATGCGATTGAGAAATGAACCATTTAACTCATATATTACTGTAATGCGTATTTTACGCTAGTATATTCTGGATCACACGAGTCAATAATACGGATAATGCCCATCCCTGACACGAAGTGTTCTCGCACCTATTGCTTTGAGCAAAAAATATAACTTAGGCATTTTCAGCAAGATCGCGATCAGTGATCAGTATGATCAACATTCATTAATGATTCGAATTAACTCCATCGATTATCTTAAAATTAACCTACTCGAGTTGGAACTACTCATCGACTTTGTCGATCGATCTACCCACCGTAGTTCGTGATCGTAGATCTACCTCACCTTTCTCAGAGATTATCTTTTAAATTTATTTTGACATAATATGTATATTTTGGTTATGTCAGTACATATTAATTTTTTTGATATGATTTTAGTGTTTTGTCATTTTATTAATTTCAGTTACTTTATTATCAAATATATGCAGAACTTCGTGACTCCAAAAATGATCAAAAGCGCTCAAAAAGATGTTATTGAAGTAATTTTTGACAGGAGTCAAACTGAGATTACACATATACCTAAAACAAATAAAAAGCCAAATATAACTGGTCCAATATTTCTGACGATTGGAAACTATCTGAAATTCCTTTGTAACAGTGCTAATGATACTAGCGAATCTATCTATCTAACGATTATTATGCATAATTACTAGAGCGTCAGATTCTCATTTTACTTCCACCTCCGTCGGCTAGCTCAGCTGTCGTCAAGATTGACTGCTGGTATCAGGTCGGATCATAGGCGAGAGTTTTTGCCTATTTTACCCCTAAGTAATTTTAACCATTCCTCTTGAATATACATAGGTACATACATATTTGTTTGTCAATGAATTAAAATTTGTTACAGTAATAATTACTAGAGATAAATAATATTTTAGTTCCTCAGTTATGCATGTTAACAATATCATACTTCTACATAACAGTAGACTTTGATAATATAATACATACTATCATATAATAAAGCATATAATAAACAATTATTTCTCTCAAAAATTAAAAATTATTCTTAGAAACACATTGTTTTTTATCTTTGTTGTGATTAAATATATTAATTCATGACTGTTGGTATATAACAGAAATGCTATAATTATAATTATAATTTTAAATTAAATAGGTGACCAATATAACTATATCTACTCCATACAGTTCCCTGAATCCTAATACCCACTACTGAGATATTAAAACTGCCCAAAAGAATTTGAAAATAATGTTAAAAAGAATTTCAACAGATTATTTGAAAATTCTTTGTCTGCAAGTTCTAAAAATATTTAAGGAAATTAAAGGTTTAGGAAAAAAAATCCTTGTATAACTGAATGCCCTGAGAGGTGTCCTATATTAAATATATCTATAATAAAGTGACATATATTTTTTTAGCAAAACTTGAACCGGTTGTGTTTACAAAATGGTGAATTCTACTTTGGATAGATTTTGTGGATCTGAATTTTGGGTAAGATTTTATTTGATTATATATGTACATATCTAGGTATATTTATACTTTTCTAAGGAGTACTTTAAGAACCAATACGATGCTTATAAAACATTATTAGATTAGATTATGTATGCCTAAGGATTGTATTTTAATATTTGTAATATTTAGCTGACTGGGTTTGTTTACTCTATTTTTTTAATATACAGGGTAGGGTGTCTCAGCTTTTAGTTTACAGACTTTATTTGCTCACCCAGGATAGTTAGCAAAAAAATGTATATACAAAAGTTACTTGAATTCATGAGGCCTATAAAATGACATAATCCGTTTGCCATGTGCTAGTGACCTTGAGGTTATGTCAGTGTCAATATAAGTTTTTTAAATACAACACCCTGTATTTTTCGACATTTTTGGATTTACCGAACAATTCTACACATATTTCATTTTCAGTTTGCCTTGTTTGCCAGCTCAATTTGAAAATTTATTAAACTAATTGTTTATAATTACTGAAATATTCCATTGATCTTATTAAAATTACTTTTAACAATACATCTCAATTGTTTCAAAACTGACAAGGCAAACTGAAAATTCTTTGTATTGTGAAATAATAGCTGTTTGACTTTGAAAATCTCGAAAACGGTTTAAGATAGGTATAGGGTATGTTACATGAAATATGTGTAGAATTGTTCGGTAAATACAAAAATGTCGAAATATACAGGGTGTTGTATTTAAAAAACTTATATTGACACTGACATAACCTCAAGGTCACTAGCACATGTCAAACGGAATATGTCATTTTATAGGCCTCATGAATTCAAGTAACTTTTGTATATATATTTTTTTTTGCTAACTATCCTGGGTGAGCAGATAAAGTCTGTAAACTAAAAGCTGAGACACCCAGTATACACTTTGTGTACATCAGATATCGGCCGGTTGTGAAAAAGGACAGATTTTACACTTCTCATTCTAATGACTAGCATAAAGGTCAGTCTTATTCACCCACTACCTTCAATGCTTAGAACTAGTTGCTTCTTATCTGTTGCCTCACTTTTATTTGTCCTTTTTCATAACTGGCCAATGTCTGTTGTACACATATTGTATATATTTATGTATAATCAAATATTTTTATTTCAGAATATTAATTTAACTTGGAATACAGAAGATCCAGATTTCACTAGATGTTTCGAAAAAACTGCGTTAGTATGGGTCCCTTGTTTATTTTTGTGGCTTTTTTCATGTTTAGAAGTATACTATATATTGAGCAGTAAAAGAAGAAATATTCCGTGGAATTGGCTAAATATAAGCAAACTTGTCATCACATGTCTTCTTGCTATCTTAGCTTTGGCAGATTTAATACATGCTTTTACATCGACCGGTGATGATGGTGTTTTGTATAGTGTGGACATATATTCACCACTTATCAAAATATTTACTTTTGTAAGTCCTGCATACTTTTATTATTTTTTTTATTTTTTTTATGCAAGAAGGAACCTAGGGAGAAATTTGGTTTACATACTTAACCCTATATTACCTAAATATTAACATATTAAATAAACCAACGTTTTCCTTTTATCACAGGAAAGGATATTTTATTCATATGTATTATGTAGATGTTTTGTATTCATATGTTTTGATGTAGATTTTATACGAGATTATGCATTTATAAAACATTGAAATCTAAGAAAGAATCAAGTAACACTAATTTTATGATGGTGTCACTTTCTTCAATTAATAGTCAAGAAGCTGTTTTGTTTTATTGTTGTAAGTGGTATTGAAGTATCGAGCCATCCAAAAAAAAAAAAAACGTCATGATTAAAGTCGTTACCCGATTAAAAAAAATGGTCAAATCTGTTACATTATTTATTGTGACAATTGTGACAGTTACTTGTCAAAAGTTTGACATAACCAAAATGTTCGACATGACCGCATTTTTTTGGATGTCTCTTTATTTATGGTGGGTTCATGCAGAAATGTTTAGTAATAAGAATAAGAATAGTAATAAGAATAAAAGTTAAACCTTCGTTTTATAATGACCCAGTTCATGCAGTAAATATAATTTTTAGTTATAATTTTAAAAATAAGGATTTACTGCATGAACTGGGTCATTATAAAACGAAGGTTTAACTTTTATTCTTATTCTTATTACTAAAAATATCTGCATGAACCCACCTTTACATATCGAACAACCTTGTTTTTTACACTTGCTTAATTGTGTTATTTATTCCAAAAATAAAATTAAAGTTAGAAATTAAACAAACAACTTCTATTATCTTACCTATTTGAGAAATTAAAAAAAGGAATGTATAATTTTTTTTTCTAGTGTCTCTCTGGTGTTCTGCTGTTTTATAACAGGAAATATGGATACACCACTTCGGGTGTACTTTTTCTGTTCTGGTTTATGTTGGCTCTGTTTGGCGCTGCACAATTTCGAACGGAAATTAGAGCAGCTCAGAGAGATGAAATACTACCTGAATTACGTTTTTATTACATCACTTACCTGATCCACTATCCACTTGTTCTACTAATGTTTGTAATGAATTGTTTTGCTGATCAAGCTCCTACAGAAACAAAATATGCAAAGTCGGAGGTAAGATATTCTTTCAGATTTAAATAATAGGTGATTTAATTGTCACTTTGTTTGAACAGAAACCTTGCCCACAAGAATATGTTAGCTTCTTGTCACAGCTATTTTTCTCTTGGTTTGATTCTATGGCCTGGATTGGTTACCGAAGGCCTTTGGAAGCAAAAGACCTCTGGGACATGAACCCTGAAGATACCGCAACTGAAATTGTCCCAGTGTTTGAGAAGCATTGGCAAAACACTCTAGCTAAATGTGAAAGGTGATTAATTGTGTGTAATATTTTCTTAAAGCAGTCTCCATGGTAGTCATTTTTCTCTTTTTTTTTTTCATTTTTGTCTTTGTAAGTCAAAGATGGCAAATGCTTAGCATTTCTCCAAACATATTTGTTAGGGCATCCATATTAGGGAGTTTGGAGGAATTTCTTCAAACATGTTTTACAAGTATATTTATTTTGTCAGGAACAAATACCAAGTACTCACATGTTGCTTGTTTTATATGAGCAACAGCTGAGGTGTTGGTAAAATAATTATACAGCCGAATATTTTGATTTTTGTAAATGGTATTTGTATGGTTCGGTGGCGGCTCGTGACTTTTTTTTTTTTGGGGGGGGGAGGCAAACAGATTTTATAAAAAAATTGTAATGGTAAACATTGTTAGTAATATACGGTATAGCTAGGAGAAGGACCTCTACATGGTCAATAAAATATATTAAGTACATAAGATAATGTACCTAATATATTTTACTGGTTCAGTAAAACCAATTTCGATTTGACAGGCTGAATTGATCCCTTGATTGAAGTTGAAGAACCACATAGCTATTTGCATTTATCATACCATGTATTACCAAAACTACGAGCCGGCTTACCCTGATTAATTAATGTTTTACTTAGATCTGGCCGTGGTGCTCTTAAATCTTTAACAAACAATTTATCCTCATAAAACAGGCGACTAAATTTGTACTTTATAAGATACTCAACAATATCATTGCAGGTTCGAATATTTATTTGAATGTCATTACAACTCGTATTATTATTATTATCAAACAAACTGCTACACTCGCCAGTTACTTCCATTATAATTTTGTATAATTAATTAAATAAAATGTTCAAATAATGACTTACGTAAGTAATATGGTACACTTTCAATATTATTACCCTCCTATACCACTCAAAGCACTCAAAAAAACCCGGCAAGAATAACTGCACTTTCCAACAAAAATATCCAAAACAGTGAACAATAAAAGATAAATATTACATTTTGTGGTACCTGGTGGCTACAGGTGGTAGCGAAACAGGAAGCCCGTTATCCCGTCTAAGTATATATGTGAAAACATTGGCTTCGGAGGCTTGCCAACACTGCGATAGACTAGGTGCTGGATCATTTATGAGGGCTAATATGTTGCAAATAATAGTGCAGGAACTCCTTTGACATATTTATGTTTATTAATATTTTTATTTTTAGAAATTAATTTTTTACCTGATATATGAATTTAAAAATGAAAGGTAAGCCTTTATATTATAGGTAGGTAGGTTTATATATTAAAAAAAAACTTCTTTGGAATTTTCATAGGGGAGGCACTGCCTCCTCCGCCTCCCCTGACGAGCCGCCACTGGTATGGTTATTTTCATTATGTGAATTTATAAAATATAATTCAAAGAGGTCTTTTTGGGGCACTCTTTACCAAGTAAATCAAACCAGGTTGTTGCTGCAACCCAACAGGTACACAAGACATGTTCTGCAGTTTCATCACCTTCCAAAAATGGACAAATTCAGTAGTTGGTATTATGCATATTTCATGCAGGTGATGTTTGACTCTGGAATGCTCAGTATTTATGCAAATCATGATTTTTAGGTTTATCCTACTTAGCCCTAATAGTCTTTTATTTCTTGTTTTCATTAGATATGTGATAAACATCGTTAAGGATTAATCCCACTCAAGAAGACTAGAACTAAGGAGACTGAACTCGTTCAGTATCATGGGCTCATATCTCTCCGCCTCCAGAAGGCGCTGTAAGCAGTGCTGTACTCGACGTCACATTATGAATATTTTTATTGCGCGCAATTTTTATTGCACACACGCGTATTTATGTTGGTTTGGACAATTTCTTAACAAATAAACATAAATATGCGTGCGCGCAATAAAAATTGCGAACTGTAAAGCGGCCTTAAGTATTTAAACTATAACACTTAATAACTGTCAGCAGTCACTAATGACACTTCACAAATGTCACAGTATGCTTACATGCCGTTTGGCTTGGTTAAAAATACAATTCGAATGTTAAATAAGTGCCGTGTTGCATTGTGTGATACAAAAAACGTTCCGAAGCGTCAGAATAACCTGACATTATTTAAAATTACTGATCTGTGTTACTGATGTATGTATGAAATGAAATATTTTCCTTTGTTGTATTGTTAACGTTGAAGCACGTAACATGAAATATTTTGATTACATTTTCATAATGATAATTACGACAATTTGTAATTGCAAAGATAGCAACAAATTAACGAAAAATATCAAGCGTCTGCTACATGTATTCACACCACGGATATTCACACGAACTCTAACATCTAACGCACACGGATTAGTACAGAAGCACGTATACGTATAGATATCTATTTGTATACCATGGTACACAACTGCTTACAGCACCTCTGGAGGCGGACATATTCGAGCCTGTCGTGTTATACAACGAAAATCCGTAGCTCTGTCTCCTTAGTTCTAGTCTTCTTGATCCCAATAATTAATTCCAATGTCAAAAATGTTGGTCTCTGACTAGTCTTGAATTGTTGTTGCATTGTTGAAGCACATGTTCTAGATTCTAATACTTTTTTTATAAGTTTAATACACCTTTAATAATACTTTGTAGTTCCTCCCCTCCCCAGAATGCCCAGTTTAAATCAAGTTCTGGTCATGTGGATTTTGTTGAAAACAAGAAGAAGAAACAAGCTTCCGTACTACCAGCAATATTTAAATCCTTTGGACTTATGTTCCTATTTACTGCCATACTGAAGTTAATTCAAGATGTCTTGACTTTCGCGGGTCCTCAAATTTTAGGGTAAGATATATGTATATTTCATTAAATTCTTATCCAAAGAGGACCATAGAAACAGAAAATAAGTGTTTTTTTTTTATATTATATTTTCAGATACTTGATTACTTATGTCAGAGAAGGGCAGTCTTTATGGAAAGGATTCTTTTATGCTGGTTTGCTTTTCGCTTCTGCAACTGTTCAGACATTACTTTCAGGGCAGTACTTTAATAAAATGATGGCCGTTGGAATGAGAATCCGTACAGTCTTAATTTCTACTATCTACAGGAAATCATTGAAAATATCCAATAATGCTCGAAAGGAGAGCACCGTCGGAGAAATAGTAAATCTAATGGCAGTGGATGCCCAGAGGTTTATGGAAATAACAGCCTTCATAAATATGATATGGTCTGCACCAGTACAGATTATTCTTGCTGTATACTTCTTGTGGAATGAATTAGGCCCTTCCGTTCTAGCTGGTCTAGCGGTTATGATTATTTTGATCCCTATTAATGGATTTATTGCAAATAAAGTGAAGACGTTGCATATAAAACAAATGAAAAGCAAAGACGAACGTGTAAAATTGATGAATGAAGTTTTGAGTGGAATAAAAGTGTTGAAGTTATATGCTTGGGAACCCAGTTTTGAAAATAATATTTTGAAGGTCAGGAACAAGGAAATCAAGGTTTTGAAACAAGCAGCGTATTTGAATGCTGGCACTTCATTTATATGGACTTGTGCACCATTTTTGGTAAGACGTCTTGCTTATATTAGTTTACATAACTTAACAATGTAACAATAATGTCTTAAAAAGCTACAATAAGGAGTTATAAGAAATGTCACAAAATTAAAATATGCAGTATAGTACATTTATCACCAACTTGAGTCAATATGTTCCTATCTTATGCTAAAAAGAAATAAACACTAGTTTTAAATATACCAAAGGAATTTTGTTAGTATTCATTAGAAGAAAAAAATACTTATGAAAACTTAACAAGGTAGTCGTTGAAATAATTTATATTGTAAATAATAGATTTTATATAAAATAAGTTGTCATAGTTTTCTCATAAAACATATGATAAATGTAATGTTGAAAATGAAAATGAAAATGAAAATGAGCAGACGGTGTGAGCTTCTAGATACTTCAAACACATAGGTAACATAAAATAAAATGTTATATATTAGTCATTCGTGAAGTATTGTAGTTTAGTCGCTAAAGCATTTATTTAAAAATTCATAAACAAATAAATTTACAAATATTAACTATATAGTTGATGTAGATAAATCATGTACTTGAGATTGGATTAAAAAGAAAGAAAACATTAATCTATATCTGTGTTGAAGAAATCTCCAGGTGTGATATTAAGTGAGTCACTCACCATGATTCACATTTTTATTTTGATAAAGATACATTATTGATCTTTTAACAGTCACATATACAATGTGCGCCATGATACTCGCATGATATAAAAAATTGTTTAAGTCAGTGGTGAGTGCTATGGCGGGAAAATAAATATAAAGTTAATTATCGAATAAGGTAAATTCGTTATAAATTCCCAACTTGAAAATTTGTTCAAATAGGTATCGTTTTTTGATATCTCAAGAATTAACCTTAGCTTTTATAGCTTCTTGTAATATAAATTTATCTAATAAATATCATACCACATCACTGTTCATGTGACTTGATGTCAAAATATTTTTCAGGTATTCGACATGATTGTCATCGACTAAATAAAGAATTTTTTATGATGATTCACGTTGATAAAAACTTTTTCCATATGTTACATATGTTATGGCACATACTGTAGTATATATAGAAATATTATTAGCAATTTGTATTCCATTACAGTTGTTATTAACGAAAATGAAAGTATATTTGGAAATTAGGTTTATAGGGTATTTGAACATACGAGTACATAGAGAGTGTACCTCATTCAGAATTTCTCTATCCTTAGGAAAGTTAGTAGTATCTGTCAGCAAATAATTTATCATTTTTTTGCATGTATAGGTCAAGTCTTAACTTAACTTTGGCTGTAGCTTTTGTAAAATTAAAATAATGTGGCTAGAATCCAGTAGGAACTAATTTCTTGCTAACAAGGTGGTGTGTATTCATGCCTGAGCTATTTTAGTTGTATAATTATCTACTGAAAAAGAGATTAATAATGTGATGATGTTCTAGGTGTCACTAGTGACGTTTGCTACCTACGTATTGGTGGATGAAAACAATATTCTTGATGCAAATAAGGCTTATGTGTCTATTGCTCTCTTCAACATTTTAAGATTTCCGCTGAGCATGTTACCAATGATGATATCAAATTTAGTACAAGTAAGCAAAATAATATTTATCTAAATAATTTTTCTTAATGAAGGTTTGGAAAAAGCCTTTCTAAAGGTGTTTTCTGTGTTGCACTAGTTTTTATGATGTGAAATTACTGTACTACCTAGTTTCCTCAATCCCATCATTAATACTAAGGTGTAATGAAATGATGCTTTTATATTTTGGAATATCTGTTTGGAATACCAGTCTATAATTAGTATTTGTATTTCCATACTGGTACATACAGATTTTATTAATTGCTGAATTTAAGAGGAAAATATAATTACCAATATTTCCTACTTGGTGTGCAATTGTTGAACAAAAACAAAATTGTAGAACATGATTTCATTTGTTTTTTTTTAAGGAGAGGATTAAGGTTTTTTTCGGTTATTTTTTCGATATCTCGCACCGTTCGCGTGAGACAATTCCCTTATCACTGGAACCAGTCAACTAATTTTTGAAAACATGGAACCTCTTTCCACGTCAACCATAATCAAAATCGACACGTTTGTTCTCGCCCACTCGCATGATGGGGTGGGACCAACTGCATCAACGTGATGTATACTAAAACGTAATGGCAATCGTGTTTTATGACCCCAACCCTATCTCAGCTGCATGTCACCCAGTCTTTCCCAGTTCAGTAGGTCTGATGTGCTATGATCCTCACATCCGCAATGTATATTTATTATACGTGGGTATATGTATGGGCTAGTGCATCTGTGTTATGAACCTCACTTTGGCAACCTCATAAACAAATAACAAAGTATATGAAATGGTTCATAAAATTTATTTAGAAATCAAAGGAGAATCTAAAAATACACAGTGTTTCATTTGAAAAATTAAAGATGGATAACCTTTTAGTACATAAAAAAATTAAATGGTTAAACACATGTTTTTAAACAGAATAACTTTTCTAAATAACATTTTTTTCTACGTCAAACCGTTTCCGAGATCTCAATAGAGTTAGGACACCAAGTATATATTTTTCTTAATGAAGACGTATATATTATTATTATTACTATGTAAACTGAAACTATGTTATTCCAGCCTATATACATTTGAAATTTGATTACCCGAAAGCCCAGATCGCTTCACTTTTTTTGCCAGAGGGGGGTAACGATGACGTTTGGAGAGTGGTGTATGCCAATAGGAAAGAAGTGTGAATGCACGTGCGCCTTTCTTTAATAATATTTTAATAAAGTCTTTTTGCGTATCACCTGCGTATTTACGTACCATTTTTTCTTTCTTTCCCCCCAAATTTTCTTGTTTTTTTATTATATGAATGTTTGTATATATAGGTATTTAAAAATTATTCTTAATTAGCCGCATTTTTTTATATCCGAACAACCTTTGGTCTCAGTTAATTCTGATAATCGAATTTCTTCTGTAAACTGAAACAAAATAACTATAATTTAATAGAAACCAGTCATATAAAATACCGTGCTTCTGTTAAATTTTTATTAACTCATTTTGGATAATATGGCTGCATTATTTGTGAGCTCACCTCGTATACAAATATCAGTCAAATGCACACCTTTACTGCTAACGGCCTGACATAATTCCAGAGTATATTGACTGCAAAAACGCAAAAAGCCAAAAATTCTATTAGTAACCCATAATAGTATTTATTCTAAACTCAAAGATTTTATATTTGTAAAAAACATGTTAGAGTTTCTAGATCTTTAGAAAGCTGCTTAAAACTGGTAAAACCCATTTTTTTATTAGTGCCGATACCAGAAGTGATATGTACTTGACTGATGAATTTTATCCACCTCAACTTTGGTCGTTTTGGAATTACTAATACTAAAATGATTGTTATAGACATATGTTTCCGTAAAAAGAATTAACAAATTTATGAACGCTGAGGAATTAGATCCAAATAATGTGACACACGATGCATTCGAAGGTAAATAAATTAATTATTTCCTTAATACTATATCAACTCCATATTATAATTTACAGTGGATCCTCTTATTATGGAAAATGGGACATTCTCTTGGGGCGATTACCCAATTTTGAAGAACATCAATATTCGTGTGAAGAAAAGTTCATTGACCGCCATCGTTGGTAGTGTCGGTGCGGGAAAATCAAGTTTGCTGTCCGCCTTCTTGGGAGAAATGGACAAAGTGTCTGGTCGAGTAAACACTGTTGGAAGTATCGCTTATGTCTCGCAGCAGGCGTGGATCCAAAATGCTACACTAAGAGATAATATTCTGTTTGGAAAGAAATATGACAAAGCATTGTACCAAAAAGTTATCGAGGCGTGTGCCTTGAAGCCTGATTTAGATATGCTTGTAGGAGGAGATCAGACTGAAATAGGTGAAAAAGGTATCAATTTGTCCGGAGGGCAAAAACAAAGGATTAGTTTGGCAAGAGCTGTTTACTCGAATACAGACAATTACTTTTTGGATGATCCTCTAAGTGCTGTTGACAGCCATGTTGGGAAACACATTTTTGATAACGTTATAGGACCGAAAGGTATGTTGAAAGGCAAAACGATAGTCTTAGTTACCCACGGTATAACGTATCTGCCTCAAACGGATAACATATTCGTCTTGAAGAATGGAGAAGTCTCGGAGACTGGAACTTACAGGGAATTGTTGGATAAGAAAGGTGATTTCGCGGATTTCTTGTTACAACATATTACAGAAGACGCGGCAAGTCCTGAAGGTGAGATACTGTTAATAAATACATTTTTTTTACTTACTTTGATACTTCTCATGAAATATAAGAGTAAACAAATACTTTATCAATTTTTTTTTCCAATTTTCTGGTATTTTGCTTACTCCGCTAATGATGCTGCGCAAAATAACTTAATAAATCAATTTATTATTATTAGGTTACGAAACTCTGTTGAATAGTTATTTATGTGTTTGCTTTGTTCATAGTTTTGAGAATATTCCAAGATTTTCTGCAAATTTGAAGTAGGTATTATACAGGGTGAGATGCGTTTTAAGTGTGTATTTAGTCTATATGTAAAATCATAGTTGCATAAGAAATACTAAAATGCATTACGTGAGATTGTGTACGCTGTTTTTTGCCACCTTTAAAAAATATTTATGTATTTACAGGGTGTATACTTCTATGAGTGTGTTAACATCATTATTTGAAATGGAACACTTAATATAATCGTCTAAAGGACCCTGCAGATATCTTATGGAAATTTGGTTTTAGTTAAATTCGCCCAATTTGAAATATGTTGTGGTTTTTGTGATGCTGAAAAAAAAGCATAATTGTACTAAACTCCGGATATAAGCTGTTCACGAGTTTTTAGCATTTAGAGAGTGCATCCCCAAATTATGTTATCACGAGATTTAGAATTTCGAATATTGTGGTGGAGGTCAATAACAACTCTGGAAGCTCATGAATTTAAGTCATTTCCTAATTATCTTTTTAGGAAAAGAGAATATATTGGAATGTTATACCGTCGAAATTAAAAAGGACTGTATTACTTTTACCTAACAAGGAACATATTAATCTATAATTTATCTTTCAAAGTCAATCTGACTTCACTTCAATTCATTCTTTATTGTACAATTCAATTCCCTATCAGTTTCTAGCATCGAAATAGGTTACTGATAAAAATATTTTTGGAAAATGATGATTTGAGCAAATTCATGACCTCGAAGAGAAGTTCTTGACCTCATTCACAAGATTCGGAATTCCAAATATTGCTGAAATTCGTAAACGGCTTATGTCCAGAGGTATGGTATAAGTAAATGGTATTATCATAACTTTTTATCAGTGTCACAAGGACTACAAAATATTTAAATTGGGGCGAATTTAACTGAAACCAAATTTCCATAAGGTACAGTGGGGAAATAGTTTTTTATGCAACAAGAGTATAAAGTGACCCTTTTTTTGACGAGTGTGAATGTTGTCACAATAACACAAGTCAAAAAAAAAGATCTTTATACACGAGTAGTATGCAGTATTTCTGGAACATATTTTTTTTCGTAAAAAAAACCAAACATAACTCAAATTTTCTTTAAGCGCTAATGCCTAAAGTACTTTTAGGATTTTTTTATATAAAGATTGGATGTAGAAAAAAATATTGTGAGCAATTTGTGTGTAAAATGGCTTTATTGACTAAAAAATAATCTGAAATCATTTTTTTATTAAAAATATGTTTGGAAGACTAAATTCAAACATAGGTACCTTTGTGGGAGGTATTAGTATGACATAATATGTAAATGTCAAACAACTATTTACAATGAATTGAGAAACGTCATCACTCATAGCCTACATAGACGAGAGATAAGAACGGTCATGTATGTCACAAAATGTGAATGTCAATAATGACATATCTCACGGAGTTATAATTTGATTTAATGATATATTCACTAAAACAGACTGAATCTAAATAAATCAGTAACAATATGTGATGAAAACAAAATATATTAACCCTTAGAGTACCGGTAAGGACACAAAATTTTAAAAAGAATGAAAGTAGTAAGAGCGGTTATAGAAAAAAAAACTTTTTTTAGGGTAGATTTCATTTTGGGCATGCCATGAGAACATTAGGCATTCCGTTTTTTGTATTTAAAATAATTTCTAAATTGCTATTCTAAGTATTCAATTTAGTGTGCTACATTTTTCCAACTTCAAATTGGGATAACTTGTTTCATTTAAAAGACACATCCTGCATTTATTCACCCAATAAAGACTAGTAATTAGACAATTTACCCTTAAAAGGGGGTGCAAAGGGGGAAAAAAATCTTAAATTGGAAGGGGTGGCATGCGGCACCTCATTTGAAAGGGATTTTTTATGGGGAGTATCACGGTGTATGATTTTTTATTATTAGGCTAATGGTTTGTGAAATAATGTACTTGGAAGTTTTATTTTCCCTAACAATACTCACCTTTTACAAGAAAGTTAAAATTAAAGATTACTCACCTTTTGTAGCGAAATTCCCACTTCTGCTTTATTATTAATGCAGCAGTTGTTCGAAATGTTCGCCTTGTACCTCCTGACAAATGTAGAGTCGATGTTTAATCGCCTCCCTTACCCTACGAAAGGTTTCCACCGAAGTGCTTCTACAGCCATCTATTATTTTTTGGCGGAGATCGGCTAAATTTTGCGGTGGCGTACTGTACACCTGAGATTTTAGGTGCCCCCATAAAAAAAATCTAAGGGGGTGAGGTCCGGAGACCATGCGGGCCACTCTGTTGGGCCTCTTCATCCTATCCATCTATTCCGATAATGATGGTCCAGAAACGTCATTGAAATTGCCTTCAATAAATAGAGGTCCCACAATATGGTTACCCATAATGCCAGCCCACACGTTAAGCTTCTCTGGGTACTGTGACTGCCCTTCCCGAAATACATGAGGATTCACATCTGACCAGTATCTCATAGTTTGCCTATTGACTTCCCCATTTAGGTAAAATGTGCTTTCTTCCGAAAAACATACATGAGTTATTATCAATTCTGTTGGTCATAAGTTCACAAAACTCTATGCATCTATCGGGATCATCCTCAGTCAAACATTGTAGGTACTGCATTTTGTAAAGGTGGAATTTCTGTTTACGCTGTACTCTTTTTACCGTAGTAACTGAAACACCACAGGTCCTAGCTACGCTTTCTGTTGTCTGTTGGGGTGTGACAACCATTTCGGCCACAATTTGGACTTGGGTGTCCTCACCGATAGTTGGATGGCCATTACGCGGTTTATCGCCTATGCTCCCAGTGGTGCTAAATTTGGAAACTAGCTGTCGAATGTATTTTCTACAAATGGGTCTGTCCGGAAACCGGTGATTGAAAATCCTGTCGGCTTCATGGTAATTCCGGCCGGCTTCAGCCCAAATGAATATAGCTTCTGTTTTTTCATTTAAAGTACGTTTATCCATAATTTAAGGATACCTAAACAGTGCAAAGCCACACTTTAAAGTCGAGATCAAACTGTAACTGTTCACCAATTAAACTTTAAACTAAAGCAACTACCAAAAAATTGTATTCAGCAAGTAACACATATAGTCCAGGAACGTTATTAATTAATGAGTTTAAAGTAGCCTTATAAAAGAAACCAAAGACGTGAGGTGTAGAAACCTAAACCAAAATCTAAACCATAATTCATTAAATTGTGGCCACTACCACTGTTGACTGCTTGGAATATCTATTAAACGTCCTTGAACTATTTGTGTTGCTTGCAGACTGAATACAATTTTTTGGTCAATTTTTTCATGTCTTAAACATCGACTCTACATTTGTCAGGAGGTACAAGGCGAACATTTCGAACAACTACTGCATTAATAATAAAGCAGAAGTGGGAATTTCGCTACAAAAGCTGAGTAATCTTTAATTTTAACTTTCTTGTAAACGGTGAGTATTGTTAGGGAAAATAAAACTTCGAAGTACATTATTTCACAAACCATTAGCCTAATAATAAAAAATCATACACCGTGATACTCCCCATAAAAATCCCTTTCAAATGAGGTGCCGCATGCCACCCCTTCCAATTTAAGATTTTTTCCCCCTTTGCACCCCCTTTTGTCCCCCTTTTAAGGGTAAATTGTCTAAGAGTTACTCCATGAGATAGTATTTTATGCCTTATGTAACCACACCAAGTTTCAAGTGAATCCGACAATTAGTTCAAAAAATAATAGGGGGACGGACATACTTTTGGCCCGCACTGTATATGTAATTCCTAAGTTATATACATAACTTCCAGTTTTCTGTTTGCTCATTGTACATTGTGGGGATTAAATTTGCAAACATCAGAGATATTTTCGATTTTCTTCGGTTTTTAAGGTTCACCATTTATTATATAATATACATATTGACCATCTCCATAGTAAAAAATGCGACTGACAGCCGTCGTCCAAATGTAAATGGCGTTAAGTGATAATCGTCGTCAACGCAAGGTAGCGCTTCGAACAGACAGAAGTTAGTCACGTAGCAGATGGTTCTCTTTGTAATACGAGATGGCGATAGTTATGAAAAATATTTCTGTGATGCTCGTTCATATGTCTATAATTTTCTCTTTTATAGCTTTAGACAAAGATAATATTAAAACTAATCAGTTGGTCCATTTTTTTTCTATTAACTTTGTGTACACGAATTTCCATGAATCCAGTAGGTACACTAATGGTGCATTTCAATCTGAAGGACAAAGTCGTCCAATCAGCGTTAAATACAAGAGCTTCTACATTGCACTGATCAGAACAAAATCTAAGGATAAGATCTCAAGATCTAAGGATTCAATCATAAATATCATAATTCAAAAATATTTTTTTAATTTTGGTCTATTAATGCATAAACTATTGTGCTTACCTTAGCCATTATGTAGTCATGTCATTGTAGTCATTATATTTAACCAATATTAACAATAACTACTTTTATTTAAAATTTACATTATATTTTTGATTAATGAAAAATATTATACCAATCAAAATTTAAACTCTTAGCACTCAATATTTTTTGTAACTCATGCAGATAAATAAATAAGAGGTTATGACTTGCTGAAAGCAGATAGGTACCTAAAAAAAATACCTAAATGTACCCATATTATTCAGGTGGGGTGTTTCTGTGGGTTTTAGAGATTGTTTGAATGTAGTGAAAAAAAATATAATCGTACGGCAGATACATATATCTGTGGCTTTGATTAACACAACATTTTTACTTCGGAGCCAACACAAAACCTGATTTCTGTTGACTACTCTGCTTTAGCCAAAAACAGAAACCATGTATGTGCCCGAGTGGCCGAAGATAGCTCAAAACAACAAAAGGAGTGCAAGTATACCATTCGTAGGAACTGGTAATACTTGCCGTTGTTCATTTTAAAATAATTACTCACTGTAAACTTTAATAAACAGAGATCTAATTTCACGCATTGGCAGATGGTAGCTCACCAAGCAAGAATTGGACTTGGACATAGAGTATGGACCAAGGGCAAAACTGACTTACATAGCTTCTCTTACTTGCTACCCAATGACTCCTAACGACACCATCATGGAAATCGACATGCTTCACGTTAATGTGACTGAAGAAGGTTGGATGCTGGCAGCATGAAGATATTAATTCTATGAAGTTGTAGTTTGTCTCTAAAATATCGAAGTAATTTTATAGAAGTGAATGGTATCGCCATCTATCCACACTTGTGACACTAAAGCGATGAAGCTTGTTTCTGTCCATAAGAGTGGTTTATATGTATATTATATAATAAATGGGTTCACCTTAAAAGTTGCTATCAAACTAGCCATATTAACCACTATCAAAATACCCATGAATGTAAACAGTATAGTTTCTCTATTTAAAGTAGGCAACGTGGTAAATTGAAGACCTGGTATAGCATTTTCAAATTTATTTTAATTGCTAAAAGAGAAGCATCTTGTGTTATTACACCTGCTAAAAATGAATTTTTGGTAAACCTACTATTCAACGAAATTTATGAAAATTTTTCAAAACCCTAACATATGTGAAATAACGGAACAGCTTAATGTAGGTATAGGTTATATAGGTTTCTTATTCGAAATTATGTGCTCTCTTCAAATTTAGACAAGTATATAAAGTGTTCAATTTAACATATGAATGTTCCATGCAAAAAATACGCCCGATAGATTCGGCAATATATTTAAGTGGCAAAAAATGATGTAAAAAACCTCATATATTATAGGGACCGTACACGATCAATAATACTGTCAATATTTAAAAATAATGACTGTTTTACTGAACGTGTAATGCAAATTACGGATGGAATGATTGTTAGATTGATGCAGATCCAGATATTTTGATATTCAAGTATGAGTATTAATGAAGAGTGGGGATACTGTCAATATTACTGATCATGTAGCATGTCGTGTAGGGCGTTCATGTCAGTACCATAGAGAACGATGCATAGCATGATTTTCTATGGTCAGTACATGTTTAGCATTTGCATGCGTCTGTACAGGTTTCTAGTGAAAATGAGCGACGGTAGAAACTCCTAGACGGTAAAGACGAGGAGGAAACTATAATTGAAATCGAAGTTACAGGGGACGAAGGTACAAAAAATAAGTACCTTCGTAACTTTAAAATGCTTTTAAAGCACTTAACTTTTTGAAACGCTTCCAGAATTATGGAATAATCAAAGCCCGCACTATATGAATAAAACTAATAGAAATGTGGCACTTGATAAATTATTATTTATTTATCGCAAATTAAAACCCGAAGCCACGTGTGCAGATGTCCGCAAAAAAATTAATACACTCAGATCGAACTATAGAAAAGAATTAAAAAAAGTTATTTCGTCTAAAAAGTCCGGATGTGCTCTGTACATACTTACCTATGTAGCTGTGTAAGATTTCTCTAAATATAACACAATGCTCTCATAATAGTCATCGGACACATACACCTTTCAAATATTTGTTTTTTAATGATTAAAAAACAGGCAAGGGTAAACCATTTGCAATGATTTATTAAATATTTCTTCATTCATACGGAAATAGTTTTTCGTATGAATGAAGTCTTTCGTAAGTCATTTTCTACCGAGGTACTAACGATTTCTTTCAACAACATAATATGCGAATACTTTTTACTTTTTTAAGCCTCTCTTTCATCCACACACGACGCTTAATACGACGTTTCATTGTCATTGCTAAAATTATAGCTAAGCAGGCTTTCTTTCTCACGTCCATTGAGAATCACCACAGGTGGTGAGGTCGGTCTTTCTATATGTTTTGGGCCGGTTTTATTCCCTCACTACCTTCGATGCGTGTGCGGATGCTTCTTATCTGTCGTCTCACTTCTGTTTGTCTTTTTTCATGACTGGCCGATGTCGGCTTTACACATACGGTATATGTATAAAGCAGTGTAGACTCAGTTGCCTGTTAGATTGGTACTGAGGTAAAATATTGACAGTAATACTGTTCATGTAAGGTTTAAAATATTGACTTGAATATTGATGAGATACTGACATTATTTATTGAAGTGCAACAGTGACAGTATTACTGATCGTGTATGACCCCTTTTACATATTAGTATTTCTCATGGCCCAACGTTTCTATACACCAAATACGCACTACAACAGGTTTCCGCCTGAAATTTGTGGCATATCTTCTATATCTAAAATTGTATATAACACCAATAAATTGTTTTAAAATATTTTTGGTAATATTGGAGGTTCTGTGACATATAAGTGTTTGGCAACAAATTTGAGGTAAACCAACAGACAGGAATATTTTCCTTAAAACTTTGACTTGATAATTCAGAATGTTTTAAGTTTATTTAGGTAATAAAAGAAATTTTAAATAATTTTTAATGTGTGATCCTTCCACTTAACAATATGAATGTAGAAATAATAAATACACAAAGAAACCGATAGAATAACGAATAGCAAAGAAACCAATAATAATTAATGTAATAATAGAGAAACCGTTTTCTCCAATTTTATTAATTATTTTTATCTTATTTAAACTTCCTATTAGTGTCTGAAAAACTTAATTACACATAATCAAATAACTTATTTGAGTAAAGGCCCCCACATACTTCGAACTTTAGCAGCAGTTTTGCCCGTCCAGATAATACCGTTGGGGTAAGAATGAACAACATCCTTTGCGTCCTCTTCCTTCAGTTTTTTTCAAGTTACCGCTTATTGAGCATGAATTCCATGACCCCGTTAGCAGTGGCTGTGACAGTAGCTGTGAAAGTACTACATTCAAAATGAAAATGTTCAAAAGTGATTATTGAAATGAAGAAAATTTTCCCGTGTAAAATCTATTCAATGATTTACAACTATTTTCATGGGCCCCATTTTTTTTTTCTATCAGAGTAGCTTAGTCTGTAGACTTCTATTTCCAAAGGCAAGGAAAACTTCTTATATTAACTTCTTAACTTAAATAAATACTTCTTAACTGATATTCTATAACTCCTTTAAAGCTCTATAAATTCAATCAGAAAATCTTTACTATAATGCCTTAAATCGGCCATTTGGTTAAAAAAAAAAAAGGAACAAAATATAAATAAATAATCGCCAACTACGACCCGCAACCACTACACTGAAAAAGTCCGCCTATTTTACCTGTGTGAAGCTACACACTGGACGACTTGCATGAGCACATTTAAAACTTAGGGTTAAAATCAAGCTCGTACAGATGTTTTTGAATGCTGACAAGAATGACGGTTTACACACATCAGTTTTATAAGAATTTTACCCGTACTGTTTTACCCGGATGGCGAAACTGCGGCCAAAGAACGAAGTTTGTGTTAGACAAAATTTAAAATGTACCAAAACTGACCCTTTTAAGACATGTAATTAAAAAGCAAGGTCGAATGTCACTTATCAATATAACCAACATTTTTATTTGTCTAACTAAAAGTCGAATCATTGTGGTTAAGTTTTTCAAAGATACGAGTACAATAGAGTCCAGATGATCTGAGGTAATCTGGAATCGCCCACACACGGAAAACCAAAACAAACTTTTGGAACTTGGATGAAGTGAAATCATATTTGCGGTAGCACGAATAACACGGTCCGAGAATAAGAAAAGATTGCTCGGATTACCCGGTGGATCAGAAAATAGGGGCTGGAAAAATCGCTACTGTACTGTATTTAATTTGCACACTTTTACAGATTTGGATGAACTGCAAGACCAGTTGGCTGGCACCGCTATAGCAGAAGAAGTTAATAGACGACTGAGCAGACACCGTTCTCGGGTATCCGAGTCTCATTCCGAGACAGGTTCAGAGCATATACTTAATGGAGTTCTACAACGTCAGAAATCCATCGATAGCACGAATAAAAATTTACGTCACCGCACAAGTTCTGTTGAAGAATTCAACGAATTCAAGAAGGAGCAAAGGCTTGGAAAACTAATTGAGACTGAAAAAGCAGAGACGGGTGGAGTTAAATGGGATGTTTATAAATTCTACATGAAAGCAATAGGAGTCTTGTTAATAAGTGTTACCTTTTTCTTAAACTTGATATCCCAAGGTTTCACTATTGGCTCCAATGTATGGTTAGGTGTATGGGCAGATGACCAAACAATAGTAGTAAATGGCACGGTAAATACTGGTAAAAGAGATCTGTACCTTGCGATATATGGTGTCCTAGGAATGGGTCAAGGTAAGTGATTTCTGAGTGTCCATTTGTTACTGATTTTTATTCAATCATTCATCAACTGTTGAGTTTATGCACTTTTTCACTCAACACCGAAACATTTTTTCTGCACTCAACGTGCGCATTTTGCCAACCATGTTGGCATCATCAGAAGATGATTAAAACTAAATGTAAATCTAATTATCTATCCTATTTATATTTCAGTTCCCCTTGCAATTCACTAACCCGTAAAAGTGGCTGTTCGGTAAACTGTAACTTTTGTCCTTGTTTTTTTACCAGAACAGTCGTCTGTTAGATATCAGCCTATTATTCATGCTACTATTACATTTAACAATTTCTACACTTTCAAGTCAATTTAACGTCTCCTATTACTATTAAATCACCAACGTCTATCCTATGGTTACTGGTGAGCTAGGTGAGCTATGGTGAGGTTCCTTGAATCTAGTTAAAATTGGTCTTTTCGTTTATCCAACATTGTTTTGTTCACAATTGTTAATGTAGGATTAGTGACCTGTTTGTATATAACTATCGTTAACTATATCTTTATCATTAAGCTATATCCTTAATTGATTTTTTCTCACATTCAAAGGGAGTTTAGTTTTTTCATCTCCTGATGATGCCAACCTTGGTATTTCAGTATTGTAGGTGGAAAAGTGTTATGTGTGAAAAGGAATGTGTTAAATTAACCAGTTCATAAATTAATCAGATCAAGGACCGAAAAGACTGATTTTGCTGGATGCCTCAAAGTGTTGGCTGTTTCCATTCAATACTTATTTTATGTGTAGTAGTTTGAAGTAATCTATAACATCAAATATTATAGAAGTTTTAGTCATATAGGATTTAAAATGTGTATTGATCTTTGTTGATGACAATTTCATAGTTTTTTTTTTATTTTCTAGTTATATGTTTAATAATCACGAATATGTTGTTTGCTAAAGCAACATTAGACGGTGCCATAATAATTCATCAGTACCTACTGGATAATGTTTTAAAGTTACCATCAGCATTTTTTGATGTTACACCCGTTGGACGAATATTAGGAAGATTTTCAAATGACATAAATGGTGTTGACTTAAGATTACCAATGAATTTCCAAATCTTTTTATCTAACTCCGTTAGGGTATGTTTTCACTTCAATTTTTTATATGTATGTTGCAAGCATTGCCTATATCGTAAATTTGTTATAGCTTACAGTCCAACCATTATGTGTGAAGGTGAAATGATCCTCACCTGTAACGATATCAGTCTTGAACAGAAGTGTACACATTTTTTGACGAGAATAAGAATACTACTGTTACATTTTGATATAATATGTACTTTGAAAATCTACTAACCACAGTGTCTACTACTAAGGCACTGAGATCAGAATCACAAGAAAAACTTTGTTATCTAATTAAACAACAGAATCGTAATAAGTATCGCGCACCAAATCCTAGACCGTCCCACCGCACTGGAAGTAATAGATGCGCAACTGAACTATCTATAAATAACGTATAAATTTATGAATTTAAGTATCACCAAATGGTTCTAAATGGTACAGACATTTAAGAATTTAACATGACAACACTTTTCGATGGTTGTTGTGATTTAAAGGTCGGTGCATTCTTCATACATAATGGTTGTACTTTAGAATTTTAGATGGTGTGCTTTATTTTTTTAAACATCTATATTAAGTACCTATTTTGCTTCAGTCACTTTGTTCTTACATTCCTTGGCTAAAATAAGTGTCATTTTATATTTTACTATCTGCTGTATATATGTTGTTTGATATTTTCTCTTGCGGGAAACACGTAATGATGTAGTGGACTGTATTTTGTTTTGTTACCTTGCACAAGGATTTTAAGTAAAAACACGGGTGTTTTATTCGACTTATGGCGGGTTCATGCAGAAATTTTTAGTAATAAGAATAAGAATAGTAATAAGAATAAAAGTTAAACCTTCGTGTTATAATGACCCAGTTCATGCAGTAAATCCTTATTTTTAAAATTATTACTAAAAATTATATTTATTGCATGAACTGGGTCATTATAAAACGAAGGATTAACTTTTATTCTTATTACTATTCTTATTCTTATTACTAAAAATTTCTGCATGAACCCACTATTACAAAACGCCATATATTTCTTACCATCTGACATCTGACATTCTGACATCATATATCTAATACTCCTATATTGCTGGTTCCCATAGGTAGAGGTGTCACGGGGTAAGTGAGACAGCAAATGACTACTTGACCTGTTGTGCGCAAACGTCACGAGTAATTGGCTGTGTGTGACTGGATGTTCAATTCTCGGGCATGCGCGTAAGACTCGGAGTAGTTACGAGAGAGAGACAGACGCATATATGTCTGCACCGTGGTGATTTCGCCAATCTCCAGACCCTTCTAGCAATATAGGAGTATTATATATATGTCTGACATCAACATATCTTGCGCCCTCTGACGACACAAATTCGTACGTATAAAAAAAGGCGGCAATTTTAAAAAATCCTTAAGGTGGCAACATATATATACACGGTGGAGACTTTAACTGGAATATATTTGCTAGCGGGGTGGTGAATGATTTTTCAAAAAATTCCCGAGACACATCAACTTTTAAATGTATTTACCTACATTTTGCAAGTAATATGAAAAATATAGCCCTTCAGGGGTGGCTGAAACCACCCTCGACATGATTTTTTCAAATGCAACCCTATGGCTTGTGACCCCTCATTGTAAAGTTGGTGGAAAGAGGAATCCAACACACTGATCAAATTTTAATTTGTAGTATGTTTGTAGGGTTGCATACAATTAAAACAATTTTAAAAATTAACGTAACAATTGTTCAAAATGTGCACCATTCACTTGTTGGCAGCATCCCAGTCTGTGGTAGGTTTCGTCCCTTACATTATGCAACATTTGCGGTGTTATTTTTCCGATTTCCTCTCTTATCCTTTCCTGCAGATTTGCTATGTTGTTGGGTTTCTGAATGTAAACCCTACTTTTAAGATGTCCCCACAAAAAGAAATCCAGTGGTGTAAGATCTGGAGATCTTGCTGGCCACTCAATATTACCTCGCCTCCCAATCCACCTACCGGGAAAAATTCTGTCCAGATACTGACGAACAATGGTAGCATAGTGTGGTGGGGCCCCATCTTGCTGAAACCATAACCTCTCGTCGGTCAAGTGAGGGTTTAAGGGGTTTGGAAATAAATGACATAGCACTGGCATTAGTTCGTGCTGGAGTAAACGCAAGTATCTTGCGCCATTAAGAGTGTCATCAAAGAAAAATGGTCCTACAATTCTATCTTGTATTATTCCGGCCCACACATTCGTTTTCTGTGGGCACTGAGTATGAAGTTCCCTCATCCAATGGGGGTTCTCTTCAGCCCAGTAACGACAATTTTGGCGATTTACGTGCCCATTTAATGTAAAAGTAGCCTCGTCAGAGAAAACTATCCACTCTAAAGATAACTGGTTTTGATCAATACAAGTCATCAATAAATCGCAAAATTCCGTCGATCTGGATCATCTTCAAGTAGCTCTTGAACAGCTTGCATTTTATATGGGCGTTTTTTCTCATATTTAAGTATTTTTAAAACTGTTTTGTGATTAAGATTACTATCACGGGCCAGTTGATGGGCTGGAGTGATTGGATTTTCTTCTAGAGCAAGCAACAAATTCAACTTCGTGTCGTCATCAACAACAGCCTGCCTCTTACTCGGTACTTTCCTGACATGACCCATCTCTCGATATTGTGCCTCAATTTTACTAATGGTACCTTGATTTAGTGGTGGCAAGTCAGGATGCGTTTCTCGAAACAAGCGAACAACTTCGCATTGAGTTCGCGCCCTCTCACCATATCCAATCATCATCAAAATTTCGATTTTTAGTGATTCAGTTAAATAAGACATTTTCACCAATTTGAAATAACACTTTGTTTCAAACTCTGAATACAGCATACAAACTAAATTACTCTTTGCGGCCGTGTAAAAACACTAGCAAAAAATAACAAATATCAGTTGTGGCAAAAAATTGCTTGGAATTTTTTTGTGGGGACATATGAAAAGTAAGGTTTACATTCCAAAACTAAACAACACACATTTTGAGTACGAAATTGTTGCGTTAAAAATAAATTAAACTATAAAATTACGTTTTAATTGTATGCAACCCTCAAACATACTAAAAATTAAAATTTGATCAGTGCGTTGGATTCCTCTTTCCACCAGCTTTACAATGAGGGGTCATAAGCCATAGGGTTGCATTTGAAAAAAATCATGTCGAGGGTGGTTTCAGCCACCCCTGAAGGGCTATATTTTTCATATTACTTGCAAAATGTAGGTAAATACATTTAAAAGTTGACGTGTCTCGAGAATTTTTTTGAAAAATCATTCACCACCCCGCTAGCGAATATATTCCAGTTAAAGTCTCCACCGTGTATAAAGATACATATGATTTCCAGATGATATAGTAATGCTTCATAAAAATTTGGAAGTAATACATATTTCATAACTTTTTGTAAAAACTTTTTAATTTCTATTTTTTCATATTAATTAAAAACCACGTACTACTTTAGTAGTTATTAATGTCTTCTCTTCTTACAAGTTTGTCGATAAAAGTACAAGAAAAGCAAGACTGAAAACAAAAAAAATATATTATAGTATATTATTACAATCTTAATTGCCCCTGTTGCCCCTACATATCATGAATTAAACATGCCAGATGTCTAAACACTTACAGATACAGTGGACGCCGCTTATAAGACTCACGGATATAAGGTTCAGTCGCCTATAAGACTCAAAATCGCCAGAAACAGTCCGGACGTATCCGAATATTCCGAATACATTGAAAAAAACTCGGTTATGAAACTCACCACTTCGGATATAAGACTCAGTTTATGAAAAATACCTAACTAAAATGATGGAAAGTAACAAAAAACAAACAAAAATAAAAAATTCTTGATCAGTGCGTTGGATTCCTCTTTCCACCAGCTTTACAATGAGGGGTCACAAGCCATAGGGTTGCATTTGAAAAAATCATGTCGAGGGTAGTTTCAGCCACCCCTATATATATTTTTCATATTACTTGCAAAATGTAGGTAAATACATTTAAAAGTTGACATGTCTCGGGATTTTTTTGAAAAATCATTCACCACCCCGCTAGAGAATATATTCCAGTTAAAGTCTCCACCGTGTATATACTATGGGACTATTTGTTTCATGACTAGGCCACACTTAGGTTAGGTTAGGTGAGCGGAACTCTTAGCAGGCAGAGAGTTAGACTGGGCACTTTGCGCGGAGCTCGTGATCGCTCAGCTCTGACTAGAAAAGACTATCCCCCTCGGACTTGAGCTGTCTTTTTATATTGCAACTAAGCCTAAATCGCCTTATTGTCCTATTTGTTCACACGGGTAGGCCCGGTATGGTTGATCCTTGGCAAATGGGGAACAATCAAGATGATGGCTTAATTGGTTCATTGCATTGCATTGCATAAAAACTATTGTCAACAATAACCTTATCAAGGAATGAACTTACAATAAAAAAAATCAAATTGGTCCATATGTTCAGAAGAAAAGTACAGCATTTATTATAACCAGATAGCTTAACACGTTGACGGCGTATAGCCCCACGTGCCCACGGGTGAGCATTTCTATTTTACTTCCTGGGACAGCGTGCCCACCGGTGGTCACACAGCAGCGTTGAAACGATTGTATGGTCCCAAGATGTAACAAAGAAAAGTTTGGGCAGTTTAAGTCCGAAAATGTTTGGTTTTTGGTAAAAAACCGTTTGGTCACCGTTTTGGTCACGACATTTAGGTGGACATGAATACTAAAAACTCATACATAATGTTGTAATAAGCACTGAAACATGTATTTAAGTAAAAAACGGCGAAGAATAAATAAAATAAAAATTTAGACCCAGGGAGTAAATCTGAAAGGGCTCAACATGTTAAGCACTAATACATTACTTTTGTTTTTTTTTTTGTGACTAAACTATTCATTCTACTGGAAAATTACGAAATAACTATATATATCGTTCACTCCTTTAAGTTTTTTTCATAATATGTTTGTTATTACACAAACCAAATTAATCCTCTAATGGCCTCCTGATACACCTATTACCTATGATTTTGTTTATTTTGCTTCTGTATAAAATCGCATTTCCATTTTTTAAATGTATGTAAGTATTAGGGTGGCCCAAAAAAATGGAATGTTTTTTATTTTCGTGTCTCGTGTGAAAATATATTAATTTATCATGTTATAAACGCCCCCTTACAAAATCAGCTCAAAACAAATTTTTTAGAGGTTGCTCAAGATTTTAAAAAATTTCCAAAATCGTCAAAAATTAAGTTTTTTTATTATTTTTTTTCCGCGTCGTTATTATTTTTTAGGTTGAAAAAAATGTCGATTCTGAAACTGAAGTCAATATTTTAATTTCTTAAGGTCTCATAATTTTTTTACTTTTCAAATTAGTGTACCTAAAATGTTTTCGAGCAATCTAAATATAAATATTAACGAACTAATTATTTTTTTATCGAATTTGACATACAAAAGAATATAAATAAAACGAGACATTTAAATAACATAAAAATTAAATAAACTAAAAAATTATAAATATTTGGTATTACTTACAGTGGTAGTCAATTTTGTCTAGAAATTTTTTAAGTGTCTCGTGTTTTATTTCTATTCTTTTGTACGTCATATTCAATTAAAACGATAATTCGTTAATACTTTAATTTAGTGCTCGAAAATATTTTAGGTACACAACTTTGAAAAGTAAAAAAATTATGTGACCTTAAGAAATTAAAATATTGATTTCAGTTTCAGAATCGTCATATTTTTCAACCTAAAAAATAATAACATGAGGAAAAAAAATTCAAAAACTCAATTTTTGACGATTTTGGAAATTTTTAAAAATCTTGGGCGACCTCAAAAAACATTTTTTTTTGAGCTGATTTTTTTAAGAGGGCGTTTATAACATGATAAATTAATATATTTTCACACGAGACACAAAAACAATATTCCATTTTTTTGTTAACAAGTTATGATTTAAAAACGAAAAATGGTTGTTTAAAAGTAAATGCTTTACTTATTGTTTGTAATATTCTGAGTAAGAGAACTCACTAATTTTTAATATTTCAGGTTATAGGCACAATAGGCGTGATAACTTATACGATCCCATTGTTTTTTACTGTAGTAATACCAATTGGACTTCTTTACTATTTCATCCAAAGATTTTATGTATGTACCTCACGTCAGCTGAAAAGATTAGAGTCTGTGTCCCGTTCACCAATTTATTCACACTTTGGTGAAACTATCACTGGTGTACAAGCAATTAGGGCTTATGGTCAGCAGGAACGGTTCATTCAAGATTCAGAATACAAAGTTGATCTTAACCAGGTCTGTTACTACCCTAGCATTACTTCCAGCCAATGGTTAGCTGTCAGGCTAGAGATGGCTGGTAACTTGGTTATATTATTCACAGCCATGTTTGCAGTTTTGGGTAGAGAACAGGCTCCTGCGTTAGTTGGTCTCTCGGTGACTTATTCTTTACAGGTACAAACCCTTTTATTATTAATAGATAATATTGATGTGACAGTTTTGTTGATTCTACAATTAAGCTTTATATTACTTAGGCATGTGACTATAACGCAGGCCTCTCCAACTCCGGTGCTATTGCCGCTCCGGCCGAGCGCCAGCCAAGCACGAGGAATTAAATGCAAGAATATGATGCTGTCTGTCTCTGTCGCGCAAAGGCGGCTGTGCTGCGAACGAGTGAGAAGGCAGTGGACAGGCACCGGTGCTGCACTTCGCAGCACCGGTGCGCGCCTGCACCGAGTGTTCGTGTTGGAGCGGCCTGCTATAACTCATTACTATTTTATTTGGTTAATGAAATTACCTTTTGTGACTGGCTGCATGGTACAGGACCTAAAGCCAAAAAAAAAACTCATTACTAGTGACAGAGCCAAATGTTGTTTTGGGCAACTTAATAATATAAACAGACAATTCCCCTACATATGCAACTTAATTGACTTTTCAGCTCGTATTTCGTACGAGTCCCTCTGGAAAAATAGGGACCGAAATAATTGCATAAATTAACATTTGGATCTGTCCCTACTTGTTACCTATCAATATTAATTATGGAATATTAATCAGTTTATCACAATTAGAAATACTAACATAACAGGGAACTGTTAACATGTTAACAGATGTCATAATACTCTTTTCTCATAGTTCTATTGTTTTTCTACCTTATTTCTGTGTAATTCTATTAAATAGATAACTCAAACCCTCAACATGCTTGTAAGGATGACCTCTGATGTGGAAACCAACATCGTGGCAGTTGAACGTATAAAGGAATATGGTGAAGCACCTCAGGAAGCTCCTTGGGAAATACCGAGCAGAAATCCATCCCCGCTTTGGCCTGACCAAGGATCTGTTCAATTCAAAGACTATTCTGTAAGATACCGGCCAGGTCTAGATTTAGTATTGAAAGGAGTTAACTTCCATATTAAGGGAGGTGAGAAAATTGGTATTGTTGGCAGGACAGGTGCAGGAAAGTCCAGTTTAACGCTGTCATTATTCAGGTAACAATGTTATATGCATTTAGGTAAATATGTTATAATAAATCCTACATTTATGTACATGTTATGGTTAATATGGATACTTGGTTAGTTTTCAGACCAACTATATAGTTTGGAAACTGTCTGAAGACTATTATTTTGAAGGAATCAGCCATTTACAACAAAATAGTGGATGGCCATTGGTTAATTTAGAAACTAGTTCTATAATTGCTTGTGTCAGTATGCTAACACTGTAATTATGTTAATAATTTGTTATGATTATGAATAACCTCTGTGAAATACTTAATACAATATCTAGTAGTTACAATTAACAAATTTACACAATGTGTCCAGGAAATTTGCTTCATTTGTCTGCTTGAGAGTGTTCTATTATCTGAGTAAATTTTCACAGTGGAAATTAAAGTTTCAATTTTTGACTAACAGGGTAAAAATCAAGGCCTCCTACTATTTCTGGTTACTATGTTTACAGACAAGATGGCAACTAGTTATTCAGTCAAAATTTTACATGAGGGGAAAAAGCTTCGGAATCAATTACACTCAACATCCACATTTCCGAACTTTTACGTTCCGCAGACTTCCACATTTCCGAACTCTCGTCACCTCGGGATTACCGAACTGCTGGCGCAGGGTTTTTCTGGCTCATTCTAGTACTTTTCTTTGTATTTCGAAGTTTTTATGCAAATGTAATACATACATACATGTGTACATGTTAATAAAAGAACGTTTTTCTAAACAACAAAATGTCAGGTGCAAAGGAGAGAGTGATGCAGGTAATTATTTTGTAATTCAAAGTAAAGGTTTGTTTTATTGAACATTTTGTTGACGTAACCTACAATAATTTCAAACTGAAATGAAAAATTATGAGAAAATATGTATTTTTAAGAAAACCGTGATACAAAATAAACATTATTGTACTGTTTATTTGCAGAGAAAAGAGCCTGCTAAGAGACTAACCTTGGAGCAAAAGCTGGATTTGATAAATCACGCAAAAAATGGCGTTAAAAATGTTAATCTATGTAAGATGTATACCATTTATAAATCGTCAGTGGCAGAAATTCTTGGAAAAAAAATAAATTTACTTTGAAAAAAACTGAAAAAAAGACGAAAATTGAGTGGACGGATTGACACAATAAAGTGCACCGGTACTTAATACGCCATTTGAAAGAAGTGTTTTTCACTGGTTTGTACAAAGAAGAACTCTTGTCTCAGGTGTGCTGCTGAGGGAGGGCGATTTCCTCTTTGCTGAATTCTGTGACAATCGAAATGTTTGATAACAATCGCATTATTGTGTACATTTTTTCTCATTTCAAATTTCGCGGTTTTTTGTCGTCAACCAATCAGCGACAAGTTCGGTTATGTGGAAGTACAAGTTCGGAAATATCGTGAGAAAAAGTTCGGAAATATCGTGAGTTCGGAAATTTGGAGTTCGGATATGTGGATGTTGAGTGTACTACACACACTACAATAATATGGCAATAGAACATAGCCTTTGAGATATATTCCAAAACTGGTCAAAACCAATAGCTGTATTTGTGCTGCTTAGAAACTACGATGCATAGAGTTAAGCATTAACTAAAAACAAAATATTTCCTAGAATTTTGACACTCTCCAGTAGCTAAATGAAGCAACTGTGACTATATATAAGTTGGCGTAATTTTATTTTATTTTGGATCAAGGAATCTTCTGTTACGTTGTACACTTATTTGCCGGACTGTATAACCAAAGAAAATTATTCTACAATCACAAAATGGTTACAATCCTGAAAAAACTCTTAAGAAAATATCTTCCTAAATAGTTGTCTGTGTATCATAATAGTATATAATATTTTATATATCATAATAAATAAACTGTTTAAATGATAATTATCATTGTCATACTTGAGGTCCGATCTTTAATTATAATTAAAGTGGACCTCAAGTTCCACCTAGCGGCTTCTTCCATAACTCTGTTATTGTAAATTTAAGCAAAAAATGTTTCAGATATAAGTTATCCAAAATGATGTGGTGCATATTTGTAAAATATTTCTAATCATACACAACTTAGTTATTTTAAATGGAACACCCTGTATATTTGAACAATTTTGGACACTCCACTAAATTTTCGGTTGAGTTTATTAACTATACATGATACCTAAAACTTTGTAGATATTCAACTGTTTTTAAAAGATATGATACCAGTGCTCTGAATATTTCTAAATAGCATCTAAACCAAACAAAATTAGAGATATGCGGTTCAGGACAGTTCGTTTCGTCATAAATAACTCTTTCATTTTCATTGTTGTACTTTATTCTGTGTCACAAATACCAATTGTCAAACCTGACAATTTCTCAACAGCAATAACTTTATTTGTTCAAATAGAATGACCCACATTAATACTTATAACATTGAACACGTAATTAAATTAGCTTTTAAAGAAATATTTTACAAGTACGCATCACATAATTTTATTGGACACCTTTTATTTGAAATTTATTTTTTTCTTAAATCTACAATAACAGTTATAGAAGAAACCGACTTAGATGGAATACCCTGTATGAGGAGTAGCTTTGCAAGAAGGATATGAAAAAGTTGTGTTTAAATCACATAACTGTTATTCTATAAACTGTTAAACTGTGGCAGCTGGTGCATAGGTGTTGCAGAACTGCATAAGTTGAAACTATAAAAACACCCATTGTCAAAGATATTATTATTCTCATAATATTGTATACCGAACACACAATCCAAAATACCCGAATGATTTCCGAACTACACACAACTCATTGGTCAACAAGGCACATGATCACGGCAGCTTATGGGATCATTGGAGATACAAATTTTGCAGCTCTATACCACCTATGCATCATCCGCTGTTGTCAATGACTGCTGTCTTTCGGCGAAATCGGTATCTATGTCTACATATGAAGGGTACAGGCCCATAAAGCACTATGTGACAAAATATTTATTTCGAGAAAAACGGATTTTAAACTTTAAAACCAGTTAGTGACAATATTATTTGGTTATTATGAATTCTATTGTTTAGATGAGCTAGTTTGGTATTTAATGATACACACGCATTATGAATTAAACTTTTATTCCATAAAACAAATATAAAATGAGCAATAATTTCGTCAAACCACGAAACATTATTGTCCTAAAGGGTCAAGTCCCAAAAACAAAGAGGAAAATGTGAAAAATAACTAAAAGTTAATAACACAAAACTTCTTTGATGAACGCAGAACACAAAACGTTAGTAACTTCTAACACTTTGGAAGATTATCAAAATATTTTTTGGCTTCGTCTCCACAGAATCGTTTTAAATATTGCAGGCATTTAAATTTTTTTGCCGTGATTGGTATCAAACCCGAAAATAATTTTGTTGATTAGCTACAGTATTATAGCAATCTAATTTTTTTCATAACATCCCTCATTCTGCCATGTTTTTTTCTCTTTTTTGATTCGATCTGACTAGGTAGAACTTCAGCCTCATTTCCGCTACTATCGTTTTCATTTTTCATTGTTCTTTACTTTATATCACGTGAAAACACTTGCTACATCGACTAACCTAACTTTACTGCTCGTATTAGATCACAATAGGTATCAGCTGTTTATATGGACTTTACCCTTTTTGGACCTGACTGACTGTGATTTGCCCCCTATTGGCGGTGTCTGCATAAATAAAAATTTAAATCTTACTGGCACTAGACGCTTTTTGGACGTTTGCGAGCCATAGTCAAGTTAGGTGTTAAAATTACTGTAAGATGGCGCTAATAGACCAATTTGTGTAAAATTGCGACTTGCCCCCTTTTGGATCTGTACCCTTCATATGTACATATATATATATAAAATCCGTATTTGTAGAATTATTGAGGCAGCCGAAGGCGACATTTTCATTGATGGAGTGAATATATCCGAATTAGGACTGCACACTTTACGGTCTCGTCTAACAATCATTCCACAAGATGCTGTTTTATTCTCTGGTACTCTTCGCATGAATCTGGATCCATTTGATGCACATTCGGATAATGATGTTTGGAAATCCTTAGAACATGCCCATTTGAAAGAGTTTATAAAAGGTATACCTAAATTTTCTATAACTAACTGAAAGTTCTCACATGATCAGATATTTAAATTACTAATTTTTTGGAAAGGCCTTAATAAACTATTTTTATTATATAACAGACTGGGAAAGGGTTTCACATAAGTACCTTTCATCAACAGTTTTTGACTTATAAAGATTTTTTTAAACCAACCCTGATAAGTATGTGTTCTGAGTTGTATAATAAACTAGTGGAAAAAATTAAGGGATAAAAAAAAATTCCAAATTTTTAGGTGATTTTCAACAGGCTGTAACTTGGAGAAAAATGGTCGCACAGAAAAAAAAAAGGAAATTGTAGCTCCATGTATCTAGTTTTTGGATTTGAACTTCCAAATTTATAGCATCAGCGATTTTCGAGTATTCCTAAGAAAACCACCCGACAAAAAAAATTTCAAAATTTTTTTGTTCTTTTTTCTCTTCTACGAATTTGAAAAAAAATTTTTGACTTAACCACCATATGGACCAGATAACATGTTTATTCAGCTTTAATTCCTTTTTTTTAAAGACTGATACGATCATTTCTCGCCGAGATATCGGTCTTTGAATAGAAAAGGATCATTTTGTGTTTGATAACACAGGACCACAAAAATATTTTTTTTCATGTGCGGAATACTACACTATGCCTACTATATGTTTTTGGGTCGCTGATTACGAATCCGGGCTTACTTTTGCTTGATCAGCTAACTTAACCTCAAAAACGCTCAAAAACTCAAAAAATCGAGTACATAAATTGAATAGCACACGGGACCTGAATTTTTAAACTTGATAGCCCCTTCAACTGAACTTTTGCATCTCAAAATCTCCGAATCCAAATTTTCAAACTCCTAGCCTCTTAACCTAACCTCAAAACCCCCAAAAACTCAAAAAAACGAGTCTAAAAACTGAACAGCAACGAAGCCTTCAAATATGTATCTTCAGTTGTCGTTTATAGCGAGAAATTGGTGAATAGGATATATTGCTTCGCCAGTAACTAGCGACGTTATGAAAAAGTACCTATAAAATCTGAAATTCCACCACCCTGAAAACAGTAATATGCTGAAGTGGATTTAGCGTTACCCATCCTGGACCACGTGGAGGTACCACTTCTCCAGGACTTACCTGTTTAGAACAGGGGCACCTACGCCAGGAACGAAAAAAAATATATTTATACATATTGATCGAGTGCGATAAGTTAAAAGAATCTATAGTTATATCAATGAATGACCTTTGATCTTTGGCGGTACTTGCGCTAGGAAAAAACTAATACTAAGTATCTATCGTAGGTGCCCCCTGTTCTAAACAGGTAAGTCCTGGAGAAGTGGTACCTCCACGTTGTCCAGGATGGGTAACGCTAAATCCACTTCAGCATATTACTGTTTTCAGGGGTGGTGGAATTTCAGATTTTAGAGGTACTTTTTCATAACGTCGCTAGTTATTGGCGAAGCAATACATCCTATTCACCAATTTATCGCTAGAAACGACGACTGAAGATACATATCATCAACATCATTCAAGAACAAGAGGCTATGGGTTAGTGTTTGAAGGCTTCGTTTTGCATCAGTTAAAGACATAAATTGAAAAGTCTATTGTTTTACATTATTTAGGTCCAGTGTGTTGTTAAGTTTTTGGGGTTTAGTTTTAGGGGTTTGAAGATTTGGATTCGGAGATTTTGATGTTCGAGAGTTCAGTTAAAAGGGGCTATCAAGTTTAAAAATTCAGGTGAAGTGTGCTGGTGAGTTTTTAGACTCGTTTTTTTGAGTTTTTTGGGGGTTTTTGAGGTTAGGGTTAAGAAGCTAGGAGTTTGAATATTTGGATTCGGAGATTTTGAGATGCAAGAATTCAATTGAAGGGGCTATCACGTATAAAAATTCAGGTCCCGTGTGCTATTCAATTTATGAACTCGATTTTTTGAGTTGTTGAGCGTTTTTTTGAGGTTAGGTTAGCTGATCAAGCAAAAGTAAGCCCGAATTTGTAATCAGCGACCCAAAAAACAAATAGTAGGCATAGTGTAGTATTCCGCACATGAAAAACATTTTTTGTGGTCCTGTGTAATCGATATCTCAGCAACCAATGATCGCACAAAAAGTTAAAGGTGGGTTTCGAGAACTGGTATAATTTCTCTACAAGAATTAGCCATTGATTCTTCGAAAAAAAAATTCCATTCTTTACATGAATTTGAAAAAGCAAAAAAAAAGGCTTTTGGTGGTTTTTCGGAAAATCAAGCGCTGAATCAAAAATATCGAGGAAACCACTGATGTTAAGTGTGTCTTTTCCAGTTCAATACACCCACAAAAACCCTACATTCACTTCAATCCACCCAGCCGTTTCTTTGTTTTACTCGATTGAATTTTTAAAAAAATTAAAGGATCACGTTTTTTGCTCCAAAAAAGCTCATAATCTTTGACAAAATGAGAAAAATACGTTTTTTTTCAGTTTTCGTTACATTTTTATCGCATTTAAATTTTTGAAAAAAAAAATTTTTTTTTGAAAATATAAAAAAAAAAGTTTATTTTCAAAATATAAAAAAAAAATCCTTTTTCAAAAACGATTTTTTTTTTTAAATCGATAAAATTCAGATCCAAAAACTAGATACTTGGAGCTACAATTTCCTTTTTTTTAAATTTCTGTGCAACCATTTTTCTCCAAGTTACGGCCTGTTGAAAATCACCTAAAAATTTGGAATTTTTTTTTATCCCTTAATTTTTTCCACTAGTGTAGGATATTGAAAACCAACCATTGAGAAGCCATACATACAACCAAAATATTTAGTAGAATGTATTATTAGAGAAATAAAAAAAATTAAATTAACAGAATTATATTTATTATAAGACTAATTCTCGATCAAAATCAGTTCTGATCTCAAATAGAGATTTATTATCACTCTTGCCTTATTTGCTAAAACAAATTGGTGCTCAAATATGCTACATTTTTTAAACCCAGATTACTATGAAATACCCGTTAAATAGAATGAGAGTTTGATTCCCTCTTAGCAATCCCGGCTGTGCAATAATTAGGTGTTAATTCTGAAAAATTTGTTTCTCCAAAGGTTTGGCTGCTGGACTACAGCATCAAGTAACAGAAGGTGGTGACAATCTCTCAGTTGGTCAGAGACAACTCATATGTTTGGCGAGAGCCCTCCTCCGAAAAACCAAGGTTTTGGTTCTAGATGAGGCCACAGCTGCTGTCGATCTAGAAACAGATGATTTAATTCAAAGGACAATTAGAACTGAATTTAAAAATTGTACAGTCATTACCATAGCCCATAGGTTAAATACAATCATGGACTCCGACAGGGTCATCGTGTTAGATAAAGGTCAAATTGCAGAATTTGACACACCCTCTAATTTACTTGCCGACGATACGACCATATTCCATGGAATGTGTAAAGATGCAGGATTAGCATGAAATTATAACTTTTTCCCACTTTGTTGAGCAGCGTACATATATGTCAGATGTGATATTTGTTTTGGATCTTCTATTTGGTGATGCCTTTCGGAATTGCCAATGTAACTTCTTTTTCTTATACATCACCCTGTTTTATTATGTTGATAAGTACAGGGTTTTATATTTTTGTACTTACAAGTTTAATTGTTAAACTTTTGCCTTATACAAAGTAATACTTAAGATTACAAAATGTGATTACAGTTATTCCCAGAATATACCTCAAGTTGTTTAAACTCAGCGAAAATACTTAATAGGGAATTTTTTACTTAAAAGGTCAGCAATTTCTGCCAGTCTTTATTGTAAATATGTGAATTTATTTTCAGTAGATGTGTAAAATATTTTTTATCAGATGAAACATTTTTATAAACATATTTTGTTCATTAAATGAAGTGCAGTATTTTCAAGTTTTTTTTTTTAACACCATCCACAAGCATTTATAATAACGGATTGAATAAAACAGCTTCTGAAAATGCTTGTCTTTTTTTACTATTTTCAAGGTCAGTTTTCTGTCAATTTCTTTGTTCATCACTAGAGCTTGGAAATCCGGCACCGCATATAAAACTGCATTTACCTATCCAGCGTTCCCGCATGAGTTTTCCTCATCAGTCATCACTAATAGTCTAAGAGCCAGTAAACAGATGGCAACACATATTTGATAAAAGCCTCAAATTATGGGGAAAATGGGCCATTACAAACCTATGTTCAGTGATAGAGGATAATAATGATATCATGAATATACATATAAATGACAGTGTTATTTTTATTTTTTAATTTAAGTTAATAAATTATTTTTTAATTAATAAATATTAATTGTAAACAATATTAAAGTGAAAAATTTGAATCTGTATATTCGAAGAATTCAGATCCTTATATTCTCTCTTCATACTTCAGTGTCATCTTCTGAATCATCGTCTTCATCATGTGAGAGAATGTCATCACTGGCTCCATCGGTTTCTGTAAAGTGAAATTAAAATTTGCAAATCGAGTGTTTTTTATATGCCCGGGACTTATCGACCCTTAAATATCATAGAAAAGAAAGAGAAAACGAAAATCTCTCTATTCCGTATACAACGTATCTACTACACATAGGTATGCTCGCGTAGGAGAAAATATTTTACTGTCTGCCAGATCAAAGCAACCGACATACCCGACTGCCTTGAAAAGTATAGACATCCAAAAAAAAACGTCATCAAAGTTGGCCAAGAAAAAAAGACGTATTTCTATTCTTAATCGAATTTATAACCTTATTTACTTGTCAAGACTGTCACATCATATGACAGCCATTGTTTATATTACAAATTGTGACAATCACTTGTCAAAAGTTTGACATAATCGAAAAGCTTA